>JASCZW010009672.1:0-41004 GCA_034211315.2 Aedes japonicus | reverse complement strand
AAGGCCACACACATTTCTCAGCGCCTCCTCCTCCCTCCCTCCTCTCTCCTCTCTCTGGGTGGTGTTAAGACATTTGCAGGACGAATATTGACCACACACACACACACAGGCGAGAGAGAGATCGCCCCCCCCCCCCCCCCCCACATTTCTCATGGTAATGTATTGTGGTTGCCATTATGTACGACCCAAATTTTAAGTCTTTTGCAGTCAAATGCTTACTAGTAGTGAGTCCCATAGTGTGTATGGGGGCAATCCCCCCCCCAGGCGTCGATTTTTTTCGCCTCTCTATATATATATATATGTGCAGCTTTCTATTCCCCCCCCCCCCCCCCCCCCAATGCCATTTCTCTCTCTCTTTTTTACACGATCAATATTGCCGCCGCTACGCCGTCCGCGCTGCTGCTGGGCGCGAATTCGGCAGCGCGCGCTGCGCGCGCGCGCGGAAAGAGGGCATGTTTTGCCACGATCCGTGAGGCGGCGACAGATACAATATTCATCGGATCATTCATCGGATAATCGGCCGCCTGTTTTATAACTTTGAAAACAACATTGCCCTTTGCCAGTTATAACTGGAATATATTGTGGTTCTGGCGAAATGAAGCATTTGTGTGCATGTGTGTGTCAAAGAGAGGAAATGAATACTGCTCTTTACTCACACTAACCCTCATTCACAAAACCTACACAATCACTCAATCTAACCACTCTTGCCATTTCTTATTTCTTATAGGATAATAACAGGAATTCCAGAATGAGAATATACTGACGCCCCGAGTCGAGAAAGAAAAATAAGCCAAGCTTACCGATATTCCAGAGTTGATTTTTGATTGTAACGCTACTATCCGACTCTTACCTTGTGATATGCAGTTTTACCTCTGTTGTATCAGCCGTACTGGATCGGGCACCATTTCAATTCGCTCAAGGCTCGAACATTACTTGAACCCATATAGAGCCCCCAGGTCAATCGTGGGTATACTTTTTGGCAAATTTTCACAAATCACTCTGCTCTCTCACGCTTACGGTGATAACTTTCACTACGCGATTTTTACCGCACTTCGCTGCAGATCACAAAAACGAAACAGAAAACAAAAATGTTAGTCATGATACCGGCGCCATAAGAAGCTAAATTGGATTGAACTATTTATTTTTTTTTAACTGAATTTCTATTGAAAATGTGAGAAATTTTGCAGCAGCAAATAGAAAAGACGTCTTCTTCAAACCGTAGCTTACTGCGATCCTATATCAGTCATCTTAAAAAAAAACAAATATGCAATCCTATTAAATAGATTAACTTTAAAAAAACGAAAAGGTGAGATATGTCAGTGACATATCTGCAAAGTCGACGTAGGACTGCTGGTTGATGTGGAAGAATAGTAATAGAATTAATAAATATCTACTATATTTTGTTCAGTCTAAAGACTCATCAAACCATCTGTTATTAAATTTTGTTTTCCACGAAAATTAATATAGTCAACTCTTTATAACTCTTGAAGTGGCACTATAAAGGGCCATTTGGTATTCAGTTATTCGCTGTTCCTGGAGTGATCCGGTAATTCTCGAGTACCAGATGATGATTTGGTAGACAGTCGAATGGGTGGTCGTTGTTGTTGGTTCTGTTCCATGGAAGAAAAGCATATAATATTAGTCTTTAGGTGTTTTAGGAGCGTTAATATTGTGTATGAAAATCTTGAATTCAACTCTTTAGAACTCCTTAAGTGACCCTGAAAAGGGCCGTTTGGTATTTTGTCGTTTGTTGTTTATGGTCCGAGTGGTACAAACAATGGTCCAGTGCTAGGTGATGGTTGGTTGTCGAATGGGTAGATGTTGTCATTCCAGTTCATGTTCCACAATATCGGCTACCTGTTGATTTAATGGTTCGGGTGCTTCGAATGCGAGTACAGACAACATAGGTATATGATACAAAAAATATGAACAATAACGTCTGCACTCTACGCCGATATTTTTAACAAACGTTAAATCTATACAAGTACCACCAAGTAAATTTTAAATGTTTTTGCATAAAATCTAGAAAATCTATTATGTAGAAGGAGATGTTCGCTCATCACCATGAGGCACCAAGAGTGAACATTAATGTTTTTGACTAGAATGACAGATGTGAAGAGAATGTGTTGAAAGTTCCGTCAGTGTACGGCAGGTAGGAAATCTAACTTTAGTGATCGTCAGTCGGTGCGAATCAAAACAAACCCAAAAAAGGAGAGAGTTCCTCTCCCATGTGCGCATCAATAAACAGAGTGCACACAATAGATCGCTAGAATAACTATACAAGCCACAGTGGTACATGAGCGTCTTTCCATGCGTCAATTTTTGCCTGTTGTAGTGGCGCACTTGTTCCGTTGCTACAACCTACCCTGCAGTGGGATGTTAGGCAAAGATTACCGTCCATGGTTCGAGTACCATTGGATACATGCCCTTTCGCTCATTTTTCAAAACATCTGTTAGATTTCCTACCTGCCGTACACTGACGGAACTTTCAACACTTTCTCTTCACATCTTTCATTCTAGTCAAAAACATTAATGGTCACTCTTGGTGCCTCATGGTGATGAGCGAACATCTCCTTCTACATCATAATCGTTACTCCTCGCACGGAGAATAAATAACATAACAATTAATGTATAGAAAATCTATGTTTTCATTTTTGGAAACGTCAATGTTAAAGTGTCCGGTCAACACAACTGGCGTATCTTGCGCAGCATACCTGAACAACTATGCGAATCAAGAACAATTTTAAATTATTGGTAGTTGTTCCTGGTGAAATGTACACCACAACCAGCAGAACTTCAGTGTCCATTACTGATATATTAGCTGCACAAAATGGCTTTTATTGGAGTCATATACAATCTCCGGGAAAGTGCCACCTTACGACTTATGAACAGTTAACGCACAGGCACTGACCACTGGAAACTGTATGCGCTTGCATTTAATGATGCCACTCAGCTTTATATTAGCCGATCGTTTGGAGATGGGAGTCCAATCCTCTTGTAGGATTCCAGGTCTGGTGAAACCTATCGCCGCACTCTCGAACTTAAACCACAACTTTACGATCTGCTGCCCAGAATCGTCTTCGTCCTGTTCGAGGAATTTCAGCTCGCCGATCGCGCCATTCACTACACCATCTTCGACATCATTTTCATTACTCGGTTAGCTCATAAGATATTAATAAAACGAACTCTTTAATTAGGCAAAATGTTTTGTTCGCCCTGAAAAGGGCGGGTTTTATTAATTGTCGGGGGAACGCGATCGAAACTTGTTTCTCGGTCTGAAATGGCCTGAGCCTGGTCGTGGCAGCCTGGTATGGCCTGAATATTTGACAGGAATCCACAATGGGTACTGCCATTGTCAGCAGCTTTTTGTGCCAGCTGCTTCTGGGTACCGAGAGCTGCTGCTGCCAAAGCTTGGTGCTGCCACGTTATTATTTTAATAATAATGAAAATTATTATTAGAAGAGTTTAAATCAGTAAAGATATTATCTTTCAAATGTCTTTACACATAGCTAGAATATCATAAGAATTTAATTTATTTCTTCTATATTCTTTTTCTTCTCTACAATCAATTAAGCAAACTCTTTAGTTGGGAAAATTATGTTGAAGAGGACCCTTTTTATTAATTGTTGAGGAGAGGGGGGGTCTTCTCGAGTAGCAAGATGGTCTGAATTTTCTCCGGCCTCTTGGAGTAACGTCATGTTGAAGTAACGCCATGTAGTGAAAATGTCGATTAGCTCAAGATAAAATATTAATTTAACAAACTCTCTTATTGGGAAAATTGTTTTGGTCGCCCAAAAAGAACAGGTTGTATTAATTATCGGGGGGAACATAGCGATCAAATTGGCTTCTCGGTCTTCTCAAGTAGCAGGATGGCCTGAATGATTGGCAGGTAATCACCCTGTGAAATTGTCAGAACAGAGAAAATCGGGATTTACATATAGATAAGCAGCATCAGCTTCGGCCACTTTATCCGCTCTTGAAGTAACGCGAAGTAACATTACAACTTATGATTATCTTATGATAAAATAATATTTTAACGAACTCCTTAATTGGTAACATTGTTTTGTTCGCCCTGAAAAGGACGGGTTTTTATTTAATTGTCGCGGGGCAACATGGTACACATTCGAAATGTGCTTCTCGGTCTTCTCAAGTAGCAAGATGGCCTGAATTTTCTCCGGGCTCTTGAAGTAACACCATGTTGAAGTAACGCCATGTAGTGAAAATGTCGATTTGCATATTGTTTTGGTCCCCCTGAAAAGAACGGGTTGTATTAATTGTTGGGGGAACATGGTACGCGATCAAATTTGCTTCTTGGTCTTCTCAAGTAGCAGGATGGCCTGAATAATTGGTAGGAAACCACCCTAAGAAATTGTCAGAACAGAGAAAATCAGGATTTACATATAGATTGACGCGGCTCGGCCATTTTATCCGGGCTCTTCAAGTTACGCCATGTTGAGACGGTGCGTTGTAATGCTATTTTCACTACTCGATTAGCTCATAAGATATTAATAAAACAAACTTTAATATGGCAAATTGTTTTGTTCGCTCTGAAAAGGGCGGGTTTCATCAATTGTCGGGGAATTGCGATCGAAATTTGTATGTATGGCCTGAATATATGACAGGAATCCACTGTATGTACTGCCATCGTCAGCTGCTTTTTAAGTCACGACCACTTGGTTTAGGGGGATGGATGTGGGTCGAGGCGCCATTCGTGTCATGTCTCGCCTCATGTCCAATCATTATTCTTTGAAGGTTCATTTATACCGGTTTGGGCTGAGGGACAGCAATCTCTGTGAGTGTGGACAAGGCTATCAGGACGCAGATCACGTTATTTGGTCTTGTGCTGAACATCGTGGAGTCAGATCGGGGCTCTATGATTCCCTTTGGGATCGAGGTAGACAACCCAATGTGCCAATTCGAGATATTTTGTCTGTACGTGTTTGGGAGTACATGAAACTCATTTATGTGTTTTTGACTAACATTAGCTTTAGATTGTAGTTAGTTTAACCTGTATGTTTAGTTTAAGTTTTTTTTTCTGTGTATGTGTTTTTTTTTCTTTTTCAAAAAATGTTCAAGTCAAAAGAAAACCATAAGTTGTATAGTTATGTGTTTCAATAATTTAGAATTTAAATTTAATGTGTTATGTGAACTTTAAATTTCCACCCTCTTTCCCATCCGTAATTTGTAATTCCTATTAACCTCGAGACGGCCGCGAGTTATCGGTTTTATCCCCCTAACTTTAGTTTTAAGATAAATGATGTTTAAAAAACATGAAAATTTGGCTCTGTTAAGTTGATTCGATTGAGCCTGTACAAATAAATGATTAATTAAAAAAAAGTCACGACAGGCTGGGCACTGCTGGCTACTGACCGCCAGCTGCTGCTTCCACGACCAGGTGGCATTACTTCTACTAATGCTGGGCATTCCTGGGTACCGAGCGATGCTGCTGGGTGCTGCCCAGCACCGGGGAGATCCGCGCAGCTCCAGTGGCTGCCGAACGAATGAGGCATTTATTCGGAAATGTGTCTTTATCAGGCATCGGTACCATTGCATGAACAAAAGGGGTATCAACTAAAGCAATGTGAATCAAATTCATTAAAAGGGAGGGGAATCAGATGTTTCGCCAAACACTAGCGTGAAACAGAATCTACCTCTCGAGAACAAAGAATAAGAAGAAGAAGACGATGGAGACGTCTCTTGCTTAGATTTGAAAACTGTGCTAGGAAATTTGGAATTTACTCTGCGAATCGAAATTATAAGACATCACCTTACATTTACGTTATTTTTAATAAGTTAATGTTAAAAATCAATTAACTTGATTACTAAAACTGATACGTAGAATTATTTCCAATCGATTGGTGCAAACGATATGAAAATCGTTTATGCAATGACTTAGTTATTATCGCTCAAAATATCCACAACGACCCGTAACGCGGTCGATTTCAGAAATTTTAGAACGGCGCCCCAGTATAGAAATGAAAGACGTAGTCCTACGTCAAAAACTCCATGTCTTCCACGATTTAATTCATCGCAACACGCAAAAGACGTGCCCGTAACGGAGATCTGAATTATTGACCCAAAATCAGCACAATCAACGTCAATTTTATTTTCGTAGCGGTGTTTAATTTGTTCGCCATCGCTTTCGTACAATTTCCCTGTCCTCAAATCTGACATTCCCTATGCCCACCTTGGATACAAAATTTCATTCTGCTCATCTCAAAAGGAAGCCTTCCATCAGCATCATCATCATCATCATTATCATCATCGTTCCGGAGAAACCTGTGTGTTTTAATATTTTAATGATGTCTTTGTCGGTCATTTGTCGTTCCTCGTTTTCGAAGGCGCACCTTGACCATGGGAACAAGGCCCGGCTCTAAACGAGTCCCCTCACGTACGGGGGATCATAATACAGGAGGCAAGAAGAGATGCATTACTTCTCGCGAACAAAGGTCCCATTGCTCCCGGTAGGAAGATGAGTTGGTACCTACTTGGAAGGCGCCTGAAGTGTTTTTTCAAGTAGCTTCCTTCCTTCTTTGAGCTTTCCTGTGAATGCTGTGTGTCGACCGACCGGCAGAGAACCGACCGACCGGAGAACAGGAGGGGATTGCATGTGCCGAAGCATAAAATTGAAGATAAACAGAATTGAAGAATGAGACTTGAAAAGTGCAATTGCCACCGCACGCTCCGTGACTTCGGCGTTTCTTCGTTCTTCGGTTTGCAGCCAGACGACGCACGGAGCAAAAAGGCAAACACTCTTGAATCTTAATTATGTTTGGTCATTAATAATGTTGAGCCGGGAGGGCTTCGGCTGAATGGACCGGAAAACGGCGGCAACAGCCGGGACTAATTTAATTGGCAATCTTTGAAATATTCCACTCGATTAATTATTCGTAATTTTATGGATACCTGCACAACGCGGTTCGAGATTAGTCCCGCAACGTCAGTCCTCAGCCGTACCTGTAAAACAGAAGAAAAATGAAAAGAATTCAATCAGTACAATTTTTTATGACAGAATAATATCAACATTGACATTTACTATCTATAATGTTCCCGCCACAAAGCTCCTGATCCGCATTTACTTTTAACTTTCGCTATTTTCCCCATGCTCCGCTCAAGACAAATAGTCCCCGGTGAAGCAACCAACGTTTATCTTCCACAACCTCCCCCTGCCCGGGTTTCCATTCTCGAGTATGTTCCTCCAAACTATGAACCCAGCCAGCAAAATAAAGAAGAAGAAAAAATAACGTAAACATCAAAATAACTCCACTCCAATAAACCATCAGGATGCCAACTTCCGGTCCCACTTCCTGTTCGCCTTCCGAGCTCCAAAGCGTTAATGGTCTGTCCCATCTTTTCTTCACAACCCATGTGAGTAAAACCTAGTCCGGCCGACACACGACTGCTGCACATATTCTCGGTAATGGTTCTTGCTCGGATTACACGAAGTCGCATAAACTTTTCCTGTGAACTGAACAAGACACACCACCACCGGCAACGGCACCGGCTCCGGAACGAGGGGTTGTGGTGGGAGGAGGGGCAAAAAATGACAGCAGGCAATGTCCTCTCCAATTTGCCATCCCACGTGAAACGGCTCGGACAAATGGACTCTCGTTCTATTAGTGAGGGGGATGATATTGTTATGCTTTATTCCCGGAAAGTTCACTGTGTCAGGAATGCGTGGATTGGCGTCCCATTCACATGGGAACGATCGTGGATGGAAACTTTGTTTTAAAGGATAAAGTTTCCTTGAATTGGGTTGGACGTGAAATGCGGAGAACTAGCTCGCTACTATTAGTTCGCTCAAAAAAAGGGACATGTTAATGGAGTAAAAGCGTTTAGCACATGGGATTTGACCATATTGATTCCAACATGGCCAAATTCCCGGTTTCGGTGAGTGCCTGGTATTTTTTGCAGACCTTAAAACTCAGTCTGCTCTGCTCATGCCCCATTCATGTGTCTATATTTTGTGACTAGCAAAGGTTTCTTACTTCTGTACATTTGACTTAAACTAAATATTTGAACCATAAAGCTATCTCACAGGTCAGGTGGCTCAATATAAATAATATTTAATTCTTGGTCCATTTTACCAGTCCCACTCGGTTCCAAGCTACATAATTTGGAACATAATATTTACTCAGCCCTCGAACTTTTTGACGTTCTATGTCAGTGCACAGTGGTCCAGATTGCATATTCAGCTGGAAAGATACGTTTTCAGCCTAAATTTGCAGTTTTGGAGCAACGTTGCGTTCTACAAAGTTTTTGTTAACGAGGCCGTTCTTTTGGTATGAATGAAAACTATGGTGGTCCTTGTTTTCAGAGAGACAGAAAATCTAACTTTTGACGTAGGACTTACGTCTCTCTTTTCTATTCCTGTATTGGGGCGCCGTTCTAAAATTTCTGAATTCGAAAGCGTTACGCGAGTTTGGAGAAATTGAACGATAATATCTCCTGTCTGGCCCACAGAAATTTTTCGATAAGTATTTCATTCGAAAGGTAGAATATCAACGCTTAATCCATGTTGCTAACATAATTCATTATATTTGTTTAAACTAATTAAAAAGTACTTACAAGAAAAATTTCTGAACGCACAGAGCTATTCGTCGAAAATGACATCATATTTGCGCTACGCTCTGATTGGTTCATACTGCCACATTAACCGTGCCAGCAATTATGAAACATGTGGGAACGACCATCCAATCAGTTTACGCTGTGCATCCGTATGCGACAGACGTGTTTGCGGAGCGCGTCGGTGGAAAACGCCGCCAGTGAAAACAAGAAGACCAGAATTATCCCACGTCACTAGCAACTGGCCATCCGTAAAGATGAGGAGCTGAACGAAGAAAGAAAGCCCAAGAGGAATCGTAAACTATTACTCCCCCGTCAACTAAATCCGTCCTTTTCAGGACGACCAAATAAGTTTACTAATTAAAGAGTTTGGTTGAAATTTTCTCTTGTGTTATTTGTAAATCAGTTACCGCGTCACGGCTGAACTTAGCATTCATTGTACGTCGCGTTTCAGAGTTTATCGCAAAGAACGTTGAACAACTATCGAACGAAATTCTAGAAGGGATAATTCGAGCCGAACTGCGACACGTCAGAGACCGACCATGTGGTTGATTTCGTTGTAGTTCCTAGTTGTGCATACTGGGTTAGTTGCTGGCAGTAGCAAGGAAATTAGGCATACATATTTCTGTTAAGAAAATCATCCATGCTGCCTAAATTGTATCTTTATTACATGCTTTAATTTTTACATTTTGTTTATCATTTTAATTGGTTAGCCAGAAGGGCTCCATATCTTTAGTATTTAGGACGACCAAATGAATTTGTTAACTAAAGAGTATGTTTTATTGAAATTTATTTTACGTTTTTTTATAAAGCTGAGTGGCATCATTGAATGCAAGCGCATACAGTTTCCGGTGGTCAGTGCCTGTGCGTTAACTGTTCATAAATCGCAAGGTGGCACGTTCCCGGAGATTGTATATGGCTACAAAAAAAGCCAGGATCAGCAGTTAGTTTACGTTGGGTTGTCACGTGTTCAGTCAATCCAGGAAACAGTCAATACAGGGAACTCAACCAATGCCGTTATGTTTCATCATGTTAAAGGTAGCAACTCACCTATGATGGTAGACCTCAGGAACAAGCTGCAGCGTCTAGCAAACCATCGATTACAAACACTTGGGGATAATTTGAACCAAGTTCTGGAAAACAAGGGTTCTGCCACCACGTTGATAAGCATCAATGTTCAAAGTTTGAACGCTCACGTCTTGGATATCGCCTCAGATCGGATTTTAACAAGCGTGGAATTCCTCGCACTAAGTGAGACTTGGCTAGACAATAACTCCTTAGTCGAGATTGAAGGCTACAACTGCATCGTTCAGTTCAAACGCTGCAATGTGAGAACAGGTGGTGTAGCAATATATCAGCAGGACAAGGCTACTACTATGGCTGCTCTCCACAAGATCCTACAGCTCAGTGAACATCATGACGACATATTCAGCGTTTTCGATAATTTCGGGGACATTTGTGCAGCTAAGATATCAGTTATGGACACTGAAGTTCTGCTGATTGCGGTGTACATTTTGCCAGGAACAACTGCCAAGAATTTGAAATTGTTCTTGATGCGCTAGTTGTTCATGTATGCGGCGCAAGATTTGCCAGTTGTGTTGACCGGAGACTTTAATATTGATGTTTCCAAATAAGAAAATATTGATTTTATAAATTTTATGCAGAAACACTTTGAATTTACTTTATCGAACCTTCTGAATAAAGCAACCACACATGGAGATTCTTGCATAGATTTAACGTTTGTTAATAATATCGGCGTAGAGTGCAGGCGTTATTGTTCATATTTTCATATCATAGACCTATGTTGTCTGTGCTTGCTGTCGAAGCACCCGCACCATCAAACCAGCAAACCGGGGAACATGAACCGGAATGACAGCATCTACCCATTCGACAACAAACCATCGCCTACCCCTCGACGATAGCCGGTACTACTCGGATCATATCTGGAACAGCAAACAACAAAATACCAAACGGCCCTTTTCAGGGCCACTTAATTTATTCTAAAAAGATGAATTCCATAATTTCCTTATACAGTATCAGTGCTCCTAAGACACTTAAAGACTAATATGATATGCTTTTTTTCCACGCAACAGAACCAATATCAATGCCCACCCATTCGACCGTCTACAAAATCATCACTTGGTACTCGATAATGGTACTTCCTCGGACCAGTTCAAGAACAGCGTATAACAAAATTCCAAACGGCCCTTTTTAGAGCCATTTCAAGAGTTATTGAGAGTTGACTTTCATAATTTTCGCGGTGAAACGATAGTAAAGCCACACGCACTCATGGTTCTCATCAGTCAGGGACTCACTCAGGGACTCACTCAGGGTCTCATGGTGAGACTGAATAAAATATAGTAGAAATTTATTAATTCGATGACATCAATTTCTTCACATCAACAAGAAGTCCTACGTCAACTTTGCAGTTATGTCACTGACATAACTCACCCTCTCGTTTTTTATTTGCAGAAATAAAGGTAAACATTTTTTGAAAAAAATGTAGATGAGACAATTTTAAGCAACTTTTGTTGGACAAATTTTTAGCTTAGGGTTTCCCTAGAGTAACTGTGTTTCTTTCCAAATACTAACTACGAAACAGCACTTCTAACTAAAACCGTTAAGCTACTAACAGCAAAAAAAATAATTTTGTAACAGCAAAAAAAAACATTATTGTAACATTTGAACAAACCGATTTAGAACAAAATCCTAGAGGGTTTGAGCTGTTTAGTGGAATACCTGTAACTAGAAATTAGAAGAAAAATTAGTATCTTCCATTTAATTCCAGCTACCAGTTGCTTATCTTCGACAGATACGCTTATTTCGTCTCACAATGTGCGAACTTCTTCAGTGTCTCGTACTAATAACTCGACTTATTCGACTAAGTCGAGTTATTAGTACGAGACACTGAAGAAGTCTGCACATTGTAGACGAAATACGCGTATCTGTCGAAGATAAGCAGAGGTAGTTGGAATTAAATGGAGATTACTAATTTTTCTTCTAATTTATAGTTATCAATGCTAATGCTAATGCTAAAAAAAAGGACCGCAATATCTCGCTGATAGGCTACAGTCTTTTAAAAGCAACCGTGTACAAAACTTTATTGTATTGCAGCATTGCTCATCACATTATGCCAATACTTTTTTCGCACGTGCACTCATCTTTTGGAATCAACCTCCGAACAAACCCAAGTAGCACACTACGATCATAATTAGTTAAAGTAACTTGATAATAACTTAGCAAGTCATAATCATGTTATCTCAACCGAATGGCAACAAGTGTGTTAGTAGGGAATAACAAAAATGTGCGTTCTGCAGCAAATTTTGCGTCGTGAATGTTTGATCTGACTTGATGAAGAGAATAATGGAGAATGGGGCAGTTAGTCAACAAGTCAATAAGTCATTACATAGTTTTTATGTAGTTTTCGACGTAGGACTATGTCTTTGTTTTCTAAACTGGGGTGCAATCTAAGAAAATCGAATTACGACCGTGACAGGTTTTTAGCTCATAAATGTTAAGCCTTGTCTTTAAAAGTATATTGACTCCTTGAAGCCTAAGGAGCATATAAGACCCCAAAAAAAATAAAGGCTTTATAAAATCACAGACTGGATAAAAGTGTATATTAATTTCAGTAAATTTGTTCTACATCAATTCTTCTAGCTGGGAAATATAAAAAAAAAACACTTATGAGTTCAAGGCCTTATTGACGACCTAGAACATCCTGAATATGAAGAAGCAGGAAGCAAACATAAATTCCTTATTAGTAGTTTAAAGCCTGATTTTAGAATATGGCACAAATGCATACGTATTTTTAAATATTTGATGATAAACGATAAATATTTTTGAATGATTCTGGGATATTTAAGGTTATACAAAATGCACTTGAGTTCAGAACTTTAGATCAACAGTTGTAACACTAGCTTTTAAAGTTATATAAGATTCTGAAAGGTATTCAAACATATTGAATGAACCTTTTGGAAGGTAAACAGTCATTTTTGATAATTTTGTGATGTTTTAGGTCATCAAAACTTTCCTTGAGTTCAGAACTCTTGATCTGCAATAGTAGCTAAAGATTTTTGGCTTTATAAAGTAACGCTACGTATTCAACCATAAGAGGTGAATTTTTCAGAACACAAACAAACATTACGAGATAAACTAGGATGATCGGGGTCATCCAAACTGTCCCTGCGTTAAGAATATCAGATGTACATTTATAACAGTAGGTTTTTGGAGTATGCAAAGGAAAAATATGTATTAAACAATATTCATTGAATATCCAAGCAACACAACTTGTATTAAACAAGTTGAAAGAACTGTTAAATGACAAAAACAGGTTTTAAAAACTAAGGCCTTATAAAACAGAATATGGAAAAAAAATATCCTTATACAAAAAAATTACATCACCAAGCGTGGGATTCGAACACTAGTCCTTGACGTTATAGGTTTTTAGCTTCTTTGCTAATCCAGCTCAGATTGTAGAAAAGTGGGCTCGTAGTATCTATGACATGTTTTCCATTGGCAATGAAACCACAATTTTGTTCAACAAATTCATCGTAATGAGAAAAAAGAACACGTTTTGCAGAACATGGTTGTTGTGATGTAATTTTCACAGTATATAGAACTGCCCATTAAATCTCGTCCTCTTTATGTATTATAAATGTATGGAACCATGTTTTTAAAAACAATAATAAGGTATTAATCACTTGCAGCAGTAAAAAGAGTATTTTAACTAGACCGTGTGTCAGAGTGATATATATAGAATACGAGAATTACAAACCGCTCTAAACTTGACATGTTTTGCAAAATGTTTATAAAACATTTATAATACAAACAGCTATAAATCATTCTTAAAGATGTTTTGTGTACTACTTGGGTAGTGTAGAAGGTCAATAGACATAATGCAAAATTTTGGGATATTCTATGTCATTCAAACTGCCCATAAGTTTAAAAAAATATAGAATCTACAGTTATGACAGTAGCTTTTTGGGCCATGGATCTTCTGGAAAGTCAGCAGTCAATATTTTATAGCTTTATGATCCTCTAGGTCATCCAAACTGTCCTGGCTTTCAGAATTTATGATTTTCAGATGTGACTGTAATTTTTTGGCACTAAAACTACAATAAATATTCAAACATATTCAATTAGTAATCCACCAACTAACATTATAAAGCAATATGACATGTTCTGGGTTATCCAAACTATCCTTGAGATTAGTACATAGGATCTTTTTCGGCTGTGCAAAACTACGCTTTGTATTGAAACATATTCATTGATTTCCAAACTATCTTGGGATTAAAAACTGTATATTTGCAGCTGAAACTGTCTAGTCCAAACAAAGGAACAATATGTTTTTGATCAATTTAAGTGAGTCTTTTGGAAGGTCAACTGATATAATAAAATATCTTGGGATGTTTTAGGTCACCAAATCTGCCCTTGCGTACAGAAGTTAGGATCTACAGTCGTAGCATTAACTTTATAACCTACGAAAGGTGACGATATGCATTCAAACACATTCGGTGAATCTTCTGTAAGGTCACCAGTTATTATTAGATTACCTTGGGATGCTCAAGTTCATAAAAAATGACTTGAATTCAGAACTTAAGATAGACAGTAATAACCGTAGCCTCTTTGGCTTATACAAAACTACGATAACTGTTCAAAAATATTCAAGGAATATTCTTAAATGTCCACAGACATCATAGGATAATCTTGTTAGTTTTAGGTCATTCAAAACATAAGGTCTACAATTGTAAAAGTAGCTTTATTGGCTAAACAAAGTTAAGGTAGTTTGTTTGGCATAGCATCCCAAGATTATCTCATAATGTCTGTTGATCTTCCAAGGAATGCCCTTCATTGAATATATTTGAATACATATCATATCATTGTACAGTGAATGCTACTGTTACAGCTGTAGATCTTAAGTTCTGGACTCAAGGACAGTTTGGACGGACCAGCACATCTTAAAGAATATATTCTTTTTTTCTATCATTTCTATGTTATTTAGCACCAATTTAATCAGAACACACCAAATTGCTTTTAAGCAATGCTTGCAATTAGTTCAAAGAATATTGCATTGTTCAATCTGAATGGCTTACATTTAGTTGCGTGTTTTTTGTATGTTTTTTTTTATCATTATGATTTTCTGGATATAGAAGTGATACGAGCAGCATTGAATTCCGATTGTGGTATTTTGGTAAAGGACAACCCTTAAGCTACAAGCTTAGATGAAATAAATAAACAAATAAATAACTGGAGACAAATGGATCCAGGCTACATTATGAGGAAACAGTTGGAAACTCGATCGATGATTATCATAGGATCAAAATCTCTTAAAGATACCCCCTTTGAATAAATAAAAAAAACCTTAACCGAAATTTTTGTGATTCTGACGTAGGACTACATCTTTGTTTTCTATACTGGGGTACAATTTGAAAAAAAAATCTATTGCGACCGTCATGAAATGCGGTCAGGTTTTTAACGTTAATATCTCAGTCGTTTCTCCAAAAAAATTCCAAAAGTTTCCACCAATCGATTGGAAATATTTCAACGCGTCGATTCCAGTAATAAAAACTATTGATTTTTAACATTAAACTATTTTAAATAACGGAAATATAAGGTGATGTTTTATGATGTCGATTTTTCAGAGTAAATTTACCAAATACTCAGTACTTTCTAGCACAGCCTTCATATTAAAGTAAGGAACGTCTCCTAGGCAGCCATGAATGTTATTTAAAGGAAGGTCCATTAATTATGTCACGTGGTAGGGGGAGTGGGGAGTTTTGGGAAAACGTGACGATCCATACAAAAAAAATTGAAGGTCCATACATAAAACGTGAAAGGGGGGGCGGAGGGTGGTGCTTTATAAAAAGTCGCTTTATTCGTGACGTAATTAATGGACGTTCCCTAACGGGTACACCTTTGCATTTTGATTTAGTTTTTCGGTAGTCGTGGAGCTGTGCAGTGGCTGTAGGAACGCAGTTGGCGGCTGTAAGCACCCTGGAGGGTAAATTGGCAAGCAGTCGATGCCCAGAGAGGCGTTGGTGTAGTTGGCTGTTAGTGACGATGCCCCCGTCATCCTCGCTGC
This sequence comes from Aedes japonicus, assembly GCA_034211315.2. Classification (NCBI taxonomy): domain Eukaryota; kingdom Metazoa; phylum Arthropoda; class Insecta; order Diptera; family Culicidae; genus Aedes; species Aedes japonicus. Next base: position 25,355 of record JASCZW010009672.1, on the reverse strand, counting down.
TGAAGCCTACAAGTTGGCGAGAAAAAGCCGCCCGTGACAACGGGACAAGAATCAGTAATCCTACATCACCTCCAGATGGCCACCCGCTATGACGAGGAGCTGAACCAAGAAAGAAAGCCCAAGTTTAATTGCGAACCATGTTTCTCCTCCGTCAACTAAATCCGTCTTTTTCAGGATGAACAAATCGGTTTGCCAACTATAGAGTTACTTTGGTTGAATGTTGCTCTTGTGCTGTTTGAAATTTCTTTTACTGCGCCCCGACTGAACATGACATTATTTTAAACGCACGCCTAGAACGAACAATTCAAGCCGAATTACTACACGTTAGACAGACCATGCGTAAAGATCTAATGTATCGATGGCAGGTTAAAATCGTTGTTGTTTCTAGTAGTGCATAGTGTATTAGTTGAAGGCGGTATATAATAAATTTTTCATAAAATGATTCAGTATTGAACACAACCCCCTCTCGAAGATCATGGTTGTCACCTTGTCGTAGGTGAGAGGGCTAATCCCATGCAAAAGACCAGCATGGGAGACTAAGAACATGATCAGCAGTGATAGTATCACACTCTACTTTCTTTAATTTGCCACGTCGTAGTACGTTTATTTGAAGGCACTGAAAGAGGTGTCTTACTGGTGGGTTTAGCCGCAATTCACTCTTATACGAAGCTGGGAACAATCTACAAATTCCTTCAAATAATTTAGGGAAACGACAAAAAGTGCACTTTTTATTTGCTTAACAACACTTTCATTGCTGTTTACTCTCTAATTGTCATTGAATAAACAGCAAATATACCTAAACACTTGGTATTCTTAATGATCTTATTGTTCCCATCATTATCGAAAAGGGTGAGTGTTTTGATCATGATTGTGAGCAACTAGTAATATGTCCTGATGTGTCAGGTGTAGATACTGCAAATATATATTATAATTTAAAAGTACGCTCTATACGACAGCCGTGATCAAGGCACTTACTCTAACAACATATTATTTAGCTAGGGATCAGACCTTCTGAACTGAACGAAGGTCATTGAAAAATGTAACTTAGGACAGATGCTGACAAGGAGTTAAAGGCTGAGGTCTTATAAAAAGAATAGGACGCGGAGGGTCCGCTTAGGGAGACAAGTGGCCTTGAGGACAAAGAACAATTCTTCTCTATATCTTCTCTGTATTGTATGTCAGCTCCAAGAAACCTGCAGTCAACTTCAAGTGATGACTATTCTGCAAACATTAAATGTCCGTATAGAGCTTACCTCATGTGGTCGGTTTTAATTGACAGTATATGGGACAGCAAATTCATTCAAAAACATGTGCTGAAATACTGTGGTATTCAAAACGAACAGTGGTCAAGTGGTCAACATAGACATAGACTGGTCATTCTGAGTACGATCGCAAAGGAATGGAAACTCGTGAGAAATAACATAGGTCATAAGTGAGTAAAAACTAACAGCAAGCTTGCACATCATCAAGGTAAGAGCTTCATAATTAACTATTCTAATTTGCAAAATTCTACAAATAATTGAGACTCACCACTCACTATCTTATGCGATGGGTCAACTTACATGACATTAAAAGACCATGGCGGAATAATATAAATAGATCGGCCAAGACCGCCAAGACTAGGAAATCGGTTTCAGACAAATGTAACAGACACAATGAAAGGATACTAAAAACAAAATTCAATAATGTAGAACACATGAATAGAATAAGGCGAACAAAAATAAATGAATCAGAAGAGGTAAGACGAAATAACGCCAATGACCAAATGACACAAAACAATGGACATGAACATAATGCAAAGAAAGGAGAAGCAAACCTGGGAAATGTAACACTTTTTGAGGCAGTGTCAACAGCGTCTCTATGGACGACTTCCAAACAAATAACAATCCAACGGACTAGACTACAAAAGACAGAAGGAACTTCGAAACAAATCATTCAAGCTGAAAACGTGATACTGACAAACAAAATCACAAATAGATTATGGAAAAATAATAACAAAGAACAACATAACAGGACGAAATTCTCTTGGACGACATGTTCCGTGTACGGCTGGCAAAATGATTCGAAAGGATCTACGCAACGATATCATCAAAGGCCTGGCGTAGAGGTTTCTACTCTATTCAGAGTCCCGCCAGTAAACCCTACAAAAAAAAAAAAAAAAGAATGATTCAGTATTGAACACAACCAATAGCTAAATAACTTGTTTGAAATTTGCTATTTTGCAATCGCTGCTTGCTGTTTGCTGATATGTGATGATTTCCCTATCACAGTCATCATTCTCGTATGACTAGTAGTTTAATGCTGGTAATTTTTTCTACAAATTCCAATCAGTGTTTGAAAGTGTTACGTGGCTCATTCCAGTTTTACCAAGCGACACGATCGGTCATGTTTTTTCGCTCGCGCTGTGAAAAGTTTTTTTTGGTTTTCTCGCTCTCTCGTTTCGGTGCGTGGTGCACTGTCTGCTGTCGCGTTGTGTGATACATAGCCCAACCCCGATATGGGGAAGCCGCCGCGTGTTGATGTCGGCACAAGTTCGTCTGGGAAACGTTCCCGATTAAATTCACCCGATGATGTGCTGTCATCCAAAAAGCTACTAGCTAACAATCGGTACGCCGTTCTGGAGAACGGCGATACACCGAAAATTGAAAAAAAGGAGAAACTACCGCCGCTTTTTGTGAAAGGATTCCCAGAAGGCTTGCTCGACAGGGTGACCGGTACCAACTCGAAGTGGGACCGGTACCAACCGATTCACCGTGACGTCACTCAGTGCAAGAACTGCCTCATGTTTGGGCACGGCACCAAAAATTGCCACATGGCGAAGCGCAGCGTCGATTGCGGCAAACACCATGAAGCCGATGCTTGTGAGCGGATGGAGGATGCTGAGCCAGTGTGTGCCAACTGCGGTGCGACGCACAAAGCTACCAGCAAGGAATGCCCGAAGCGGGCCGAATTCATTGCAATTCGGAAAAAATCATCAGCCAACAACCAACCCGGCTCACGACCGAGAACTTTCCCGCTCTCCCAACACGGCATGTGCCACCAAACCGTCCGGTTCCCAGTCGGCCATCGGTTCAACATCGGTTTGCGGCTGCAGCAACCCAACCATCCCAAAGCGATCTTCCAGGACCGTCGTACTCCGGTGCAAGATCTGGCGCGATCGATGATCCGATGCTATCAACGGAGGGAGTCGTTGCAATCCTGACCCAGGCCATCATCATCAAGCGATCCTGCAGAACACGTGGAGAACAAATTCAGGCGATGATTGCGTTCCTCAATGGACCGTGAATTCGTCAATATCGCCAATTGGAACGCTTGCTCGCTGAAGAGCAAAAACATCGAGTTTAGTAACTTCCTCAACGACCGGTCCATTGACATCGCAATCATCACCGAGACGCATCTCAAGTCTGAGATCAACGTGTTCCTGCCAGATTTCCGTCTGATCAGACTCGATCGAACCAGTTCCGCCGGAGGGGGTGTCGCCATCGCCCTGCGTACCAACATCAACTGCCAGATGCTTCCGAGTCTGCAGCTCCAATTCGTCGAAGCCATCGGAGTCAAGGTCGAATCCACCGTCAGCCCTATCACCATCATCGCGGCCTATTGTCCCAAACAAGCAAGCACAAACAACGGGACAGATAGGATCTTGCGAAACGACATCATCAAGCTCACTCGAGGCATGGGCAGTTTATTATCGCTGGTGACCTGAACGCAAAACATGAAACCTGGGAAACGCACGACGGAACAAGAACGGCTCCATCCTACACGATGACCTGGAAGAGGGCCACTACACCATCCTGGGCCCGGATACTCCACCCGGTTGAGCAGATCCGGGTTCCACGCTACGATAGACATCTTCCTCACCAACATGGGGAACAACATCGGTCAGCCGATCGCACACCAGGAGCTCAGCTCAGACCACTATCCGGTGGTGGCTGAAGTTGGGTCCTGCGTCAACCGGCATTCGGTAACCAGATCAACAACACGGTCGATTACGATAGGCGCCCCGAATCAACCGACGACATCGATCGGCAACTGCAGTCGATCGAACAGGCGATCTCCCAGGCCGGGAGCACCACATTCCGGAAGTAACACAGGTGAGCAACTCTTTACCTATTGATAGTCTCACTAAAAACTTGATCCGTCTTCGAAACACCACTCGCAGACAGTATCAACGTACTGGTCTGCCTGCCTTAAAATCAGACTGCAATCGTTTGAACAAGATCATTAAGGCCAGAATGGTGGATCTCAGAAACAATAATTTTGCCAACAAAATCCGCGCCCTCCCAGATTGTGCTAAGCCGTTCTGGAAATTAACAAAAATTTAAAAACCAAGCCTAGGCCCATTCCACCGTTGATCCCACTAGACAACAATGACTCTAAGGATCGTTTGATTACTCCCGCTGAGAAGGCTGCTGAGATAGGTCGACATTTTGTCAGCTCACACAATCTTGGACAGAACATCGTCAGTCCTCACGAAGCTGCCGTTAACGAGCATGCGAATAACATCCATCTATATCCCAATGATTTTTCGGAGGAACTTGAAATCACAGCTGACGAACTGTTGACCTATATCAAAACATCGAAGAACATGAAGGCCCCAGGTTTCGACAAAATTTTGAATTTGGAACTCAAGCACTTGAGTTCCCAATTCTACGAACATCTAGCATTAATTTTTAATCAATGCCTTAGACTTAGCTACTTCCCCTCGTGCTGGAAGTCAGCTAAAGTCATACCCATCCGGAAACCTGGGAAAGATCCCTCATGTTCCAAGAGCTATCGACCCATCAGCCTTCTCTCGGGAGTATCAAAACTTTTCGAGAAAGCAATTTACCGTCGGCTCCTTGCATCTACCGACGAACTCAATATCCTGCTTGATGTACAGTTTGGCTTTCGACGCGGTCGATCAACGGTACATCAACTGAATCGAGTCACTAACATACTCAGGCGAAAAAAGTCTGTTTCGAAAACATCTGCCATGGCCCTTCTTGACGTGGAAAAGGCGTTTGACAACGTCTGGCATGATGGCTTGTACAAGCTGCATCGGTTCAATCTTCCAGTCTTTCTGGTGCAGATGGTAAAAGCTACCTATCAAACAGGACATTCAGTGTTTCGCTGCATGGTGCAGTTTCTGATGCGCAGGAGGTTTCCGCCGGTGTTCCGCAGGAAGCATTCTAGGTCCACTTCTGTTTAACCTGTTCACCTCGGACATACCCTCACTCCCTGAAAACGGATCTCTGTCGCTGTTTGCCGATGATACCGCAGTCGTCCATAATGGTAGGGTAGTAGAGCGATCGCATCGAAACTGCAGCGAAGCCTGAATGTTCTGTTGAAGTATCTCACAGACTGGAAGATCTGCATCAATGCAGCAAAGACCAGGTCATCCTCTTCCCACACTCGAAATCGCCCAGACTTGTTCCGGCTGAGGATGTTAAAATTCGTCTAAACGACACAACGGTGGAATGGACCAATTCAGCCATCTAGCGTGACTCTAGATAGCAAGCTGAACTTCAGGGAACAGGTTGACAAGACTGTCACAAAATGTAACATTCTGTTGAAGCTTATGTACCCATTGCTACACAGAAAGTCTACATTGTCCCTGAAGAACAAGCTTGCTATCTACAAACAGATCATTCTCCCGGTTATCGAGTACGGCATGCCGATCTGGGAGAGCTGCGCTAAAACACACCACCTGAAACTACAGCGGGTTCAAAACAAGTTTCTCAGGATAATCCTGAACACACCTCCGCGGACGAGAAATACTGAGATCCACCGTCTGGCCGAGATTAAAACACTCGAAGATCGTTTTAGTGAGACTATCAATAGGTACAGGACACGTTGCCACCTATCAGACCACCAAGTCATTCGGGACCTGGTACCCCTTCCCTAGGTTTTTAAAATTGTAGTTATTGTAGTTAGGTAGGTTATCAAATTATTTAAATTAAACAAACCAATCCCCATAGGGGATGATATGTACATAAGAATAACAAATTAACAAATCACACCACAAACAAACACAAAGAAGAACAAAGATGAAGAGCCGCTTCGGCTAGACAATTGATATGTAATAATTAAATGTAAACATTGAATGAAACAACAAATAAAGACACATTTTAAGTAAGTAATAAAAAAAAGAAAGTGTTACGTTCTTAGCGTTTCAAGCTTATTGCTTTTGCAATTAGCTCATTGCTTACTCTCAACCTAGTCTTCTAAATGCACTTCCATAGTTATTAATTAAGATATTTCGATGCCAGTTTCCATTTTTGCATTGCATGAAATTTCTATAACAAAAAAATCCTAGACAAGATCGGGAATTGAACCCAGCCACCTCCAGTATGGTGTTGCTTTGTAGCCGACTGAGCTAAGGAAGGACCCAACAGTCCGAATGCACCTCACCTATTTAGTCACTAGCAGAAGTTTGGAGACGAGTCAGAACTACAGTTCAAGGACCAACTACGGAATTATTTATACGAAAACTTTTATTTAATAACAACTCAACCATCGTGTCGCTTGTCTTTGTTTTCCATCTTAAGAAGAAGTTCTTTCCTGTGGCTGTTTCCTTCGGTGGCAATACATATTACTAATTTTACCCACTGAGAACCACAGAGAGAAAACGAAAAAAAAAATGATATTCAGTACGTAAGTGAAAGTTTAAACCCTCGAGTTGGGTAGTTCGTTCGACTTGAGAGGTTGCCAAGAACTTTTTTCGCCTTCGTGTTTCGGTGTGTGGAAAACAGTTCAATTTCGATAATTGCATTTTGACACGACCACCAGTTTGGTACAAAATTTAAGCGAGAATATTTTCTGTTTGCTATGAGTTTTTTTTGGGTTGCGGTGCGTTGTGACAGGGCGAAAACAAGCTACAATCTGGTTGTGGAGATTTGCTGCAGCCCGGTCTAATTCGAGCAGATTGAATTTGTTACAGCAATTTACCGGGTCTTCTCCGGACGAGTTAATGCTCAAATCGGTGCCCCTAAGTGGTTGTTTGGCAAGTGGGTTTGTTTTCTCAGAAGCGGAAAAGAATCAAGTAACTAATTTGTTGGCTCGGTGACAAAATGCGGTGGTAGCAAAGGGAGAACTTTTTTATGTTATTTCGATCAATAGATGTGACTTGTGCTAAATGTTTCACGAGGCATTCCGACCATACTCAAGCAACACAACCGGCAATCATTTTAATCGTGTTTGTAGCATGATTTGCATTGGCCTTGCCCAGCCCTGATTGAAGTACAATTTACTATGTCATTCCGGAAAATAGCTAATCAATTTCAGTAAGCAGATTTACTCGGATTGACTTCGGCCTGAATCGACTAGAGTATAACGTACCGACCGTGATTGTGTTCTGTTGTCACCGGCATGGGCGTTCCACAGAGCTGTTTATCTAATAAGCCTCCGGAGCTCTCACCTGGTGGCAAATTCTGTAGACTCCTTGGGAACCCACCCATCCATGCCGAGTAGTCAACGACCGATTCACACAGTAAATTATTCATCTCCCCCTGGATATGCATCCTGCTGTGGCAACGACCTACGAACTACACTGTTCTTGTTACGTATTTATTCCATTTTCCATCTTCCACTCCACTTGATCCGGCATCCAGCCACCATGACGAGGAACCCATTTCACTCTCAATTTATTTCCGTTCATCCAGGAAAAGCCAAAACATCTTGATGCCATTACATAATCTACACTCCTTCTTGTCCTGTGTGTTTCACTTTTGGCTGCTGGCCACATGCTGCTGCTGCTGCTGCGACCACCCTATCGGAACAGCCGAATCTAACTTTTCGTTTAGTCAGCATGGAACACGTTTTTGTCACGCTCTACTAGCCGGGCGCTCCTGCCAATGTAGACATCGTCCTGGCATTATAGGTAGTGTTCTTATTTCCTTGATTAGGCCAGCCCCATAGCTTGCGAAAAGTTAATCGATTTCCAGTGGCCTTGACGAGAGTTCTATTCATAGCCAGGCCCAATCTTTCTCGGTGTTCTCGGTTCCCAACCGGGCGCCCGCTCATTGTCGGATGCCGGTTAAGTAGACGCAAAGCACAGATTGCGAGACTTTATCTCCAGATCAGGTCACCGAACACGGAATGCCAGCAGCTCTTTCAGGGAACTTCGGTCGACAGCCACAGCATTGATTAAATATTGAGTCATTTGCGGGAAATTATGCTCCTGGGGATCATCGATTTGGAAAATACACGCACACCGGGGCGGGAACTTGGGTGGGGAATTTTTGGTTGGCTGAAGGCGAATTCCGATCAGGCACCGGGCGGTAAACCGAATCATGCGATTGTTTGGCAATCGTTACTCGTTTGATATCTATCTTATCGTTGGGGAAAGTTTGGCTGGGTCGGTTCCGGGAGGTCGGGCGAGATATCTCGGTGTCAGATTAGGTAGAGACAGTGTTTGAAAAGTTTACCCGGTTCTTATGACAAAAGGGAAGCCAAGGGTAACTGTGTGCTTTGATGTGAGATTCATCGTATAGCGGAAGATGGAAAAAGCAGACGGGGTTCCGCAAGCAAGGAAGTTTGGATATCACAAATCTTTTTGAACATGGTGGCGGGTTTTTAACGTAGGACTATGTATCTTTTTTCTATAGCGGGTGTCATTTCAAAAAATTTAAAAATAAGAACGTTACGCAAAAGTGAAAGGTTTTTGAACGCTTATAACTCTCGTTCGACGAAACAGAATGACTTCATTCATACGCCATTTGATCAGAAAAACTCACCAATTTTTTGCACTGAAATTTGAAAGAAGTTCCGTTAGTATGGGTAGTTCAATTTTTCAACTCAAAATGACCTACTTTTGCTCCCATACAAATTTGCATATCAACAGGTTGAAAAATTTGTTTTCCCAAACACGGTCGTAGGAAACGGGTAGTAAACGTAGTAAACGGATAGTAACTAAAGGGCCATCATAGCCCTGCCAAGCAGGACCAAGCCTCACTCGAGGGCAACCACAAGAAGAAGAAGAAGCGCCAATAAACGTGGCCAGCGAAGCAAGCCAACGTACAGCAACAAACACAAGCGATGTCGGAGATTTTGCTTCCGCAGTAGAGGACCCCAAACCGCCGAGACAGGTGCGACGAAAATTAAACTGCCACCACTGGTGGTGAAATCGGTGCCTCTAGGCAAACTATTCAGCGACTTCACGCCGTTGGGTGTCAAGGCGGAGTTCAAACTCACCGGCATTGGCACCAAGGTCATTCTGCACACCCAAGCGGAATTTGACTCTAGCGAAGTCGTTCCTCAAGGATTCCAAGGTGGAATTCTTCACGCACGACATCCCTGGTGAGAAACCCTTCAAAGCAGTCATCAGGGGCCTACCGAACTTCGATCCCAAGCATATCCGCAAACAAACATCGATCAGCAACCAACCGCGAAAGAAGAAGAACAAGGAGAGTGCCCCCCGGCGCTCACTGAAGCTCAATTCTCAGCACTCCTAGCAAGACGTAGGCAGCCGCCCCCCACCCCCGCTCCTGGCACGTCGTACTCGCAGGTTGCAGCCAGTGACGCCGATGAAGATGACTCGCTCACTGACGAGGAACTCGCCACCGTTCTGGTGAAAGCCATCATCATCGGACGAACCTGCAAGACCCGAGCCGAGCAGATTCGCGCAGTAGCCTCGTTCATCACCAAACATGGCTACTAAACCACTAACCATCGTCACATGGAACGCTTGCTCTATTATGAGCAAAAACAATTAGGCTTGCCGACTTCCTTGGCAGACACAACATCGACGTGGGCCTCCTCACAGAAACCCATCTCAAGGCAGGTGACAGCCTCTGGTTGCCTGACCACAACATCATTCGGCTCGATCGCACCAGCTTCAGGGGGGGCATTGCGGTCGTCGTGAAGAAAGGACTCAAGTACCACATTCTACCTCACATTAATACTTCTGTCATCGAAGCGTCTGTTCCGCAAGCATCCGATTCATCGCCGTCTATTGCCTTCGGCAGTGTGTTGACAGCAACGGAACGGCAACGAAATTTAAGAACGACCTGGCCGCCATCGCTCGGACCACTTCCCGGTTCGTCATAGGCGGGGACTTAAATGCCCGGCACGAAGCTTGGCGGAACCGGAATGGAAGTCTGCTTTTCGACCATGCCCAGCTCGGACTGTACATGGTGCAGTTCCCAGACGAACCAACATTCACCTCGCGGGCGGGAAACCCATCCACCTTGGACATCTTCCTGACTAACACCAACATATCCAAGCCGGTGGCTCACAACGACCTCAGCTCCGACCACCAACCGGTGGTGGCGGACGTTGGTGCTAACGTGGACCCAGCCCCCCGCTGCCTACGAAAGGACTACCATCACGTCAACTGGGCGTCGTTCGGACGAACGGTAGACAACAACATCGACGAGAATCCGCCCCTCAGCACCATTGAGGACATCGACCGAGCCCTGGAGGGACTGCAACGAGCCATGTATATTGCTGATGAGGCGTGCGTGCGACGAGTTCCGGTGAGGGGTAAGTTTGTCGCAATTGATTCCCACACCCAACTGTTGATCCGCCTAAGAAATATTCGTAGGCGCCAGTTTCAGAGGACTGGGGATCTGGACAAAAAAACAAGCAGTGGCCAATCTGAATAGGCAGATTGCTTCCAGAATAGTCTCTGGAAGATGGCAAAAATCATCCCAATCCTCAAACCCGGCAAAGATCCAACTTCACCCACAAGCTATAGACCATTCAGCCTTTTCCCAGCGCTGAGCAAGTTGTTCGAGAAACTAATTCTCAACCATCTGCTTGCGTTTGTTGAGGAACACAACATCCATCTTCCGGAGCAGTTTGGGTTTCGGAAAGGCCATTCCACTACACATCAGCTAGTACGGGTGATGCACCACATCCGAAGAAACAAAGCTTTATCCAAGTCCACAGCCATGGCATTGTTATACGTCGAGAAGGCATTTTACAATGTTTGGCACGACAGGCTTGTGTGCAAGCTTTGCAACTTCAACTTTCCTCTCCATCTCAACAACATCACCCGTAACTACCTTCAGCAAAGGTCGTTTAGGGTATCGGTAAATAACTGTCTCTCAGACACCTTCTCCATCCCTGCAGGAGTTCCTCAGGGCAGCCTCCTAGGCCCCCTGCTTTACAGCACTTTACAGCGAAAGGCCCTTGAAATCACCAACAAACTCCAGCGATCCCTAGATACCTTTGCTGACTATGCGAACACCTGGAAAATCAAAATCAATGCCTCCAAAACCCAAACAATAAAGTTTCTGCACCGATATTCTGACAAACGCAAGCCCCCTCCGGATTGCACCATTATCGTGGACGGCACAAGGCTTAAGTGGTCCGCCAAAGTCATCTACCTAGGGTTGATGTTTGATGAAAAGCTCCTCTTCTACTCGCATATAGATAGGGTCGTAGTTAAGTTTTCCGGCCTGTTAGGCGCTACTTCATGCAGCGCCGGTGTGGGAATAATGCGCGCAGACCCACAGGAACAAGGTCTAAGTCATCCAAAACTGTGCTCTGAGAATGATCCTGGATCGTCCTTAAGATACCAGGATCACAGACCTCCACCAAACAGGAGGCAAACATCTTAAAAATAGACGACAAAATAGCTACAATCACAAACAAATTTGTGCAGAAGTGTAGCACTTCTGAGCATGCCTCGAGATCATTAGCAGCCTGTATATAGTAGGTTAAATGTAAATAGTAGGATTAGTGTAAATAGTAGGTTAAGATAGAAGTAGTTTTTAAGTAGTATTTTTTTCCAATTTCAAATCAAACCAACCCCACCAAGGTGGTATATACTCAAACAAGACTTCAAGGCTAGCAACTTAGAATAATAATTTTTTTTTTGTTGGGGCGTAGAATCACTGCGTCCACTGAGTTGAACTTTTGTGATATACCCCTGTTTACTATACTAATTCGCATCTTAAAGCTAGATCACCATTTGTCAAGTGACCAGCCTAAGACGCGTCTCCCAGTCAGGCAAAATTGAGTTTATAAAACCCACCACCTTACCAGGATTTGCAGTCCAAATTTCTTTAGGTTGCATATAGCCACTGTACAGAAATTTAAGTCTGCTCTTGTACACAGCATCACAACTGCAAAGCAGATGTTCCGAGGTTTCACGTTCCATGTTACAGAAACGACAGATATCATTCTGAACCTGGCCAATGTTCTTCAAATGATATCTAGTCGGGCAATGTCCGGTTACTAGGCCCGTGTAGGTACAAAGAACTCTCTTATTGAGCTCCAGAAGCTTTTTACTAATTGTAACATTTGGAATTATAAACCTTTTCGCTTGAGAACACTTTGTGGTGACCAACCAATTGGTCATCACCCTTTGCTCTTCCCAAGATTTTAATTCCATTTTTATGGCACAGTATGATATACCGCAGAATGGTTCTGGGCCAATAAACTGTGCATTTGAACCTTGTTTAGCAAGCTCGTCTGCCCTTTCATTGCCTTCAATGCCACAGTGTCCCGGAACCCAGAATAAATTTACCGAGTTCTCTTGGCACACCTTTCGCAATGAAAGAATGCATTCCCAGACAAGTTTGGATGTACATTTATAATTACTTAACGCTTTGAGTGCCGCTTGGCTGTCTGTAAAAATACAAATATTTGCATATCTATATTTTCTCTTCAGACAAACGTTAACACATTTTATTATAGCAAAGATCTCCGCTTGGAAAACCGTTGGATAGTTTCCCATCGCCACTGAGATTTCTACCCCAGGGCCGAAGATTTCTGCTCCAGTTTTTGTTCCAATTTTTGAGCCATCTGTGAAGAATTTTATGAAGCCATGACGAACAGTGGGACCTCCGACTTCCCAATCTACACGTGACGCTTCACATATGTTGTAAGGGATGTCATGGTTTTCCACAGGTTTCATCCAGTCTCCATTCATGTACCTCACTGGCCCATTTTGAAAGCTTTGTGAAATGCTCAGGTGACCGACTAAGTCACCAGACATGAAAGTTTTCAACCGTTTAAGTCTAAGCATACTCTTTTCCGCTTCTAGTTGCACGTATTCGTGCAAAGGCAGCAGATTTAGAATTGCATTCAACGCATTTGATGGAGTGCTGCGCATCGCTCCCGTTATAGCAATGGATACTAGCCGTTGAAGTTTTGTAAGCTTTTTCTGTGCAGTAGCCTCTTTTGTTTTTGGCCACCACACAAGAGAAAGCATACGATACTTTAGGACGTATTATGGATGTATAAATCCACATTATCATTTTTGGTCTTAGACCCCATTTTCTGCCAAATGTTTTTGAGCAAATCCAGAAAGCACTGGTTGCCTTACCGATCACACACTCAAGGTGAGCATTCCAGTTCAGTTTGGCATCCAGTATCACTCCTAAGTATTTAACCTGTTCACTAAGATGGATCTTTAATCCTCCTAGCTGGAACGCTTTTAGACTAAACTTCCTTTTCCTAGTGAAAGGTACAATTACTACTTTTGCTGGATTAATGCTAAGGCCCTCCTTGATACACCAAGACTGGGTAAATTTTAGGGCCCATTGCATTCTTTCTGAAATGATGTTGTCAAATTTTCCCCTCACTATAATGACTATATCGTCTGCAAAACCTACAACCTCGAAACCTTTTTCCTCTAAGCTTCTTAGAAGCTCGTCTACAACTAAGGACCACATAAGTGGTGAGAGGACTCCTCCTTGGGGACAACCTTTCGTTGCCCGTATTGTAATAGACGAACTTCCCAGCTCTGAAGTGATTTCTCTTTTTGCAAGCATGGTATGAACCCAGTTAATTATGTTCATGTCAAAGTTCCTTTTCTTCATGGCACGAGCCATTGATGAATAGGAAGCGTTGTCGAAAGCTCCTTCAATATCTAAGAAAGAACAAAGTGCTATTTCTTTTACCGATAGAGCATTTTCTACCTTTGAAACCACACTATGCAGTGCCGTAACTGTTGACTTACCAGACTGGTAAGCAAACTGGAACTCAGATAGTGGATGCTTGTTCATGTAATTTGAATTGATATAATCATTCAACACTTTTTCCATAGTCTTTAATAGGACTGATGAAAGACTAATGGGTCTGTATGATTTAGGATGCGTCTTGTCTCGCTTTCCTACTTTAGGTATGAAGATAACTTTTACCTGTGTCCATGAAGTTGGAATATGGTTGAGTCTTAAACTTGCCTTAAAAATCTCAATTAATGGCGAGATCAACACTGCTTCGCCGTTTTGAAGTAGTGCTGGAAATATCCCGTCCATTCCTGCAGATTTGTAAGGCTGAAAAGATCTCAACGCATTTTCTACCTGGCTTTCTTAAAGATTTTGTCAGCCAAGTCATTTGCAGCAATTTTCGCTCCAACAGACATTTGAGATGTCCTTGTAGAACTTTTCCACCTTCAAGTGATCCATCTCTGATTGGATCTACACACAAAACTGATCCAGGAAAATGTGTTTCCATAATCAGCTTTAACGTTTCACTAGGAGTTTTTGTAAAAACTCCATCCTCATTTTCAGATTCCCAAGTTCAATCGTATGATCCTTTGCAAGAGCCCTCTGAAGTCTTGCGACTTCCGGACTATTGCTTATGTTTTCACACGTTAGAACCCAGGATCTTCGTTTAGATTTTCTTATTTCTTTATTGTACTCAGTAAGTGCACTCCTATAGGGGTCCAATCTGAGGTTCTTTTCGCTTTATTAAACAATCTACGAGATGTTTTACGCAGACGTTCCAACTTAGAGTTCCACCACGGAACATCCCTGTTAGAGGACGATTCCTTGATAGGACAACTAATATGGAAAGAATTTAAAATCGTATCATTTACCTTTTGGGAAAATGATTCCAGTTTCTGAACTGAATCAATCTTTCCACCTTCTGTAAATAACTCCGAGTTTAAATGTTGTGCATATTGATCCCAGTTTGTTTTCCTCGGATTTCGAAATGTAGTAGTTGACCTATTTCCACCACTCCATTCGAACACAATGTGTCTATGATCCGACAAAGACGTTTCCTCAGAGACTTCCCACTTTGAAATACGTTCATAAATTGCACTATTGCACAATGTCAAATCCAAGACTTCTTGTCTGATAGCATTTGAAAAGGTAGGTTCGTTTCCTTATTGCATATGTCTATATTGTTTGAAGAGAGATATTCCAATAAGCACTCCCCTCGACTGTTGATATCCGTACTACCCCACACGGTATGATGTGCGTTGGCATCACAGCCAATTATGAATGACTTATTGTTTGCTCTGCAGTACTTGACAAATGAGTCGATCTCAGGAGGAGGCACCTCAGAAGCATCACCTGGAAAATAGGCTGAAGCCACTATGACCTCAGTTTTTCCTCTGGTGGTAGGCACCTCAACCATGACCGCAACAATGTCCCGTTTGAAGAATTCTGTAATGGGATAGCAATTGAGTGTTTTATCAACCAAAACAGCAGTTCTTGGCGTACTTTGATTTTCATCATAGAACAACTTACAGTCCTGTGTTTGAATACCCAGTATTTTTCCTTTATTAGTCCATGGCTCTTGAATTAGTACCACGCCCAGCCCCTCTTTTCTAAACCTCCGACTCATGACAGCAGATGCTCCTTTTGCATGATGGAGGTTCACCTGCAGGAACTTAGTTGGTTTCATTTCTAAGGGTGGCACGCTCTTTCTTGCTTGTGCGGGGAGCGATAGACCCATCGATGTTTTTAATGGTCAGAGCAATAAGCTCGGCATTTACGTATGGAGTAAAATACCAAGTTACACCTTTTAGCCAGTTTGCTGTAATTTGATCCTTGCATTCAAGAGATAAATCACCTTGCCTGTAGCTACATTTTGTAAACTTAGATTTTACGTCATGTCTTTGCTCCTCTACTTTTTGTAGAGGAGCTTCTTGCAGAGCATCGAGCTGCACTGTCAAAATTTCGAGTTTTGGAAAACCGTTAATGATTATTCCACTCTTTAACATTTTTGCCGATTGACCTCGATTTAAATAAAAGCAAACTCATCCTAAATTTTTCTTTTTTTTTTTTGTTCTTTTTTTATGTTTTTAAATTTTTAAAAAATTATGAAAATAGTTTTATATTTGCGGTTATTAGTTTCGATTTCACTTCGGTTTCAGTGAAACTGGCATCACTGGTATTATATTACTTTCACGCAACAATATTTATGCGCTAGCTTTTAAGCAAGTTTGAAAGCTTCCCATGTAAGTTCGAAAAGCTCCTCATGCAAGTTCGCAAGCCAAACTTGCATCCAAGTTTGCAATGAGGTCTTATTCAAACCAAGTTGAATAAAAGTTTATTCAAGCTTTCAATGCCTTCTCTTACTTGCCGCGTTTTATTTTCTTTTCTTTTTCACTTTTCTATATGGCACACAGTTAATAAAGGATAAATACCTTTTTACACTGGATTTCACCTGATACACTTAACTTTTTGTCACCGTTATTGCTTCAACTATAACTTTTACACTCACTTTCGATTTACTGATTCGTTATGTACCTGAAAAAGCAAAATATACATGAGCCCGAAGACAAAGCGGCACAAAAAAAATTGGTTCAGTGTTCGCAAGCAGCTTCACGCTGCCAATTCGAACGAGGCTTTGCTCTCCAGCCACAGTCCGTCTGGTTATGGTATGGGAGACAAAGCAATTCCGGATATTTGACGGATGAATTCTCGGTTTTTTTTTCCGTTAGGGGGAATCTAACAATGAGAGATTCTTCCGGTCTCGCTCTCTTTCATTTATTACAGCGCCGTTATAAATCTTTCGAGGGATCCTTTAGTACAGATCGAAATACAACAGTGCTGGCTTGCATACACTACAAATTTTAGAATGAAACACGTAAAGGTGATTGGAATATGAATGAAAGAGAAAGTGATCAACGAGAGTCTCTCAATGTTAGACTCGCCCCAATGAACAAAAAACCCTAGAATTATTTTCCAACGCGTTATATTATCACTGTCCTTTTCAGGACGACCAATTGACTTTAACAGTAAAAGAGTATTTCAAGGGTTTTTTTCATTAGGGCGAATCTACAATAGAGAGATTCTCTCCGAGCTCGCTCTCTTTCATTCATTACAGCGCCATTATAAAACTTACGAGGCATTCTTTAGTACAGATCGAAACACAACAGTGCTGGCTAGCATACTCTACAAATAGTAGACTGAAAAACGTAAAGGTGATTGGTTTATGAATGAAAGAGAGCGAGCCCCGAGAGAATCTCTCAATTGTAGATTCGCCCTAATGAAAAAAAACCCTAGATTTGTTTGAGTAATATTTTCATAATTTAACCTATGCCACCATTGAATAGCATAATCCAGAAAGAAAGGCGACAAAAAAATGAAATATGAAGCAAAAGGAGACAGGTCAAAGTGAAATAATAATTCAGCGCCAACATTGGACTAGGGCGAATCTACTTTTGTAAACAATGGCTTTCTTAGTTATTTTTTCCTGGTTTGTTTCATTTGAACTTCTTACTTTTCTAATGCTTTGATTTTCTGAGGGCATAAAACAAGAGAGTGATAAGTTTCATTGTCCAGTTTGACTACTACGTTTCAAAAAAATGCCTCAGCAAAGGTAATCGAAATACGTTGCGCAGTCTCGCAAGCGGAAGCGCGAGGCTATTGAGAAACAAAAAAAACATAATAAATGCAAAGAGTTGGATTTTAGGAGTTGATAGATTAAACAACTTCATATATACCCAAATACTCGAATTACCTAGTTCAATAATTATCAACCATATGTGTTATGCACCCAAAAGTTGAAATTGTAGCAAAAAATGCAAAATTGCAATTTTGCAGTTTTTGCAATCATATCTTGAGAAATCCGCATGATTCTGAAAAAGCAAATTTGCCCATCATGATCCACAAAGCTTTTTATGGTATAAACAAAGCCATGCAAGTGTGTGCAAGTGGCTATCGCTGTGTGCCTAGTGCCTCGACAATCGCAGCAACCGTTGGGTTTTGGTTCAACCGTCAACAACTTCTCAATATGGGTGAGACAATGGCACAGAACGCCGCTACGCCTATTCCACTGCGTTGCTATTCCGCTGTCAAGTGTTCTATTTTTATCTGCACTCGTCATCACACTCCTATCGCCCTCTCATCAAGTCACCATGCGGTTTATGAAATAAACGAAGCCATGTAAGTGTGTGCGACCGAAATTTGCTTCATTGTTGTAACGTTGAGTGCCTTAAAAACCGAAGAAACTGTAGGACTTTTATTCCATTCACCTCAACTTGTTGTGGTGACTGGATGGTTATAATGAAGAGCCGTCATGCTGACGGTCGCGGTTCGACTCTCGGTAGCGGATGGTAAATCTTTTTTTTTTGTGTGCCATTGAATTTACTATCTACTAATCAACTGTACAACATCACGCACACATTGAATGTTTCTAATCGAATTGATGTGTTGCTTTTTGCCCACGACCAATGTTGCTTTTTTCTCCAAGTTGCGATCCATTACGAGAAATGAAACCATATCATGCGAAATTGCATTGCTAATCTTGCTTTTTATTTTGGGTGTGGCATGTATTATTATTTCAATAATACCATTCTTACTATACACCACCGCGGTCGTAGGAGAATTGCATGGTTATATCAACAATCAATATGCAACTAGCGATTTGAAATTGGTTCACTGTTGTAGAACCCCTTGGTCCGAATTACGCCTTGAAGCCAGCACCTTGTTATACATATTTGCGCCTTTGTTTTGATTTGCTGTGTTATTTTGACAGAGTATTTGAGAGTGTGTTCATGTGAGTTCATTATAAGGGGTGCATTATTGAGCTTGGGACCGAGCTTGGGACGATGTTCTAGTACTGACTGAGCCAAGAAAAAAATCGTTTTTGTATGGGACCTACTGGTCTTAGAGTTAGTCTATGGAGTTAGTCTATGGTTATATCCCTGATATAACCCACCTCTATTTTTTTTTCTTTGTTCCCAACTATGGCATGTGAAATAAGTAACGTTGTTATTGGTAAAATTTTCAATGCAAATGTATGAGTTTCGGTTGTATATTTTCCAAGAAGGCATGCCGCACACTGTGCGCGTGTGTGTAGCTACAAAACATTGTGTTAAATACCCAAAATCTCTTTTGGTCAAGCTATTTTGAAATCTTGTTATACATGAGTATTGGGAATGAAACGAAAAACTTCTTTTTTCAAATACAAGCTGAGAGGATATTGTCGCAAAACACTTGCTTTCATAAGTCAGCTATGTATTTTTCTAGAACATATGACTTATTTCTCGACTTAAATATGACCAAAACAGCGCAGTTAACCGATCTTATTATAACACCTTTAAGGTCGCACAAGAAGTTTTAAAGATGCACTGCATAACATGCTTCAAACATGACGATGTCTTGTCTAGGTTGTTTATGACGTATGGATAGTGAAATCTGCTCACATTTTCACAGCCCTGCTTCAATCACAACCCTAACGATCTTCGGCAGCTGATCGATGTCAAGTTTTTAACAGTTCTGTCACACTTCAGTTCCAGGTGTTCAAGTTATCGGTAATCTACGAGCAAGACGAAACATGAGTAACTCGTGGAGGAACAACGCCGGAAACTCATTTGCCGTTAACTTTTGCAACGCTCATCCAGATTGGCCGAAATCGAAGGTAGTAGCGTCATTTTATGGACACATGGGAATAAGTCGTCGAACCACATACAGCATTCTTTCGTCCTGCACCAAATGAGAAAAACAACAACTCGGAAGATCGGTTCAGGAAATTGGTCAAGAGTTTGGGAGATTCTTCAGTGAAACGAAATTTAATACGGTTGATAGAAGGTCGGTTGGCAAAGTCGTACAGAGAACTTGGAAAAAAGTTTGATTGTCACCACCAAAACTGTCAAAAAGGTTTTGGATGAAGCTGGGATCAAGAAGCGGTCAAGGGAAAGTGAAACCGAAAGTGTCAGAAACCCAAGCTGCTGTTCAGAAAATTGACGGATTGAGAAAGCTTAGTCCAAAAATGTTTTTCAAGCGAAAAACGATGTACTTTTGCATCATGGATGACGAGACTTATTTCACGTTGGATGGAAATGAATGGCAAGGAAAATACTTCTACAACACTCCCAAAGCACAGGTGAAAGAAGATGTGAAGTTTGTTGAACATACGAAATTCCCAAGGAAAATATTGCTTTGGTTGGCAATCAGCCCACTTGGAATGTCAAAACCTGTTTTCTTTTAATCGGGGTTGGCCATCACCGCAAATCGTTGTATTGAAAACTGCTTGCCTAAGGTGAAACAGTTTATTTCTCAAAAACATCGTGGACAAAAATTAGTGTTGTGGCCGGATTAAGCATCGAGCCATTATGCTGAAGAAATCTTTGGAAGCCATGGAAAGCATGAAGATCCCTTATGTGCTAGCACGATTGATGAAAACCCTCCAAACGTGCCACAACTCTCGCCCAATTGAAGATTTTTGGACCCATCTGAAGCGGAAAGGTATATTCAAACAACTTTCGTCCAAAAACTCTTCAGCAAAAAAAAATAAAAAAAGAGCCTCGCAAATATGAAAACATTAATATTAAACATTATATGGTCTTATTACTTTTGTGCACATTTCACTATCCATACGTTAGTATCACAATAACCAAAAAATTATAATCAAGTTAATAATAAGTGAAAGTAAATGCAGAAATACATGAACATAACAAATCAATCCAATAAGTGTCAAAATAGCAGATGTAAACTCAGATCTGATTTAACAGTAATATTTGTTATGAGTATGATGAATTTGTTTATGAATTCCCATTATTTTTATAAATTTTTCATATCGATTAAAAAGCAGACCTAGCTCATTTGCAAGAAATCTTCTTAAGAAACGGTTACAGAATTGGTCTAACTACAAGATAAAAACAAAAGTATTTTTTGGAACTAAGGCATGCAATAAGAATCACCATCAGTAGTTGATTCGTTGTGACGGTTTACAAGAAACGTCATTTTTTTTTTTAATTTCTGGAGATAAATGACATTTCACTAAAGAGATGCTTCAATATGGTTATTATGATGTTATAAAAACTAACTCAAATAATTTGCAATCGAACATCATGAGTATGTATTTTGAACTCAATTTCAACTTCACACCATAGCTAGGGACAAAATTATAGTGCCGCTTGAAACTTTGATTACAATTATCACTAAAAATTTCGAAAGCTGCGTTTCTTTTTGTCGATGATTGAGATGATACATTTTGAGTAAGAAAAAAAAAATGCTGGATAATCTAGACATTTTTTTATGTTTTAAAAGTAATTTTAATTGACAGTGTAGTCCATGTGTCTAATACATCATGACGATTTCTTATGATTCTAACAGAGATGTTGCAAACTTGCAGAATATAAAAGAATTTTCTATTGTTTTTTTTTTAATCTTTAGAACGGCGCAATTATGCAAGAGTAAAACCAAAAGTTGCACCATAGAAGCTGCCTCGCATATGATATTTTGTTATGCGTTGTGAGCATTTAAAATCCTTAGATTTTTACTCGATTCTTCGTTATTGTCTAAGTTTTGCCAAGTTTCACGCAAATTGTCCTGTCAAAAAAAAAATTGGCGCAACATTCTGGGGAATATACTCGGGCCAGACTCAAAGTTTTCTCTTAAATTGCACTATATCCTCACATTTTCGTTGCGTAATTGGACAAACCATAAAAATCACACTTCACTTATTACACTAGCCACACGAGAATCTACGAATACGTGATAAAATAATAGAAAACTATGGGATAAATTTTCACAATAAATTAAATACGCTTGCATCTTTTCTGACCCGTGTTTACAATCGACGAAATCGCTTGATGTTGCAAAACTATTTTACTAAGACGAATGAAATGGGTTTGGCAGTACTTCAATATCACCTTTTCTTGTGGGAGCGTTACAAATCGCCCAAAGTGGAACTATTTTAGTTTTCCATAGATTAAAATAAATAATAACATACTTCTAATTGTAGATTTTATCAATATTTACCGAGAAATAAGATTCCACATTTAATAATATTTTTCCATCTCTGTTGAATTTGGCGGCACTGCTCACATACCGTATAGCATACACACATCAACGCTAGTGTGCGTGTTCAATCATTCATAGAGAATTATGCTTTATTGTGAGTCTTGTTGTCAATATTCTCATGGAAGAATAACAAAACAAACCCTTCCATTTTGTCTTGGTTATATGCATGCTACCCAACACACGTAAAGTGCTGTCAAATGATCTACTACATTTTTTAACTTATTTATTTTCCGTCGGCCTATTTCCTCACATGGTGACAATCACCGACGCCAGGGAGACGACTCTACCACCTGAACCCTACCTAACGACTCATGACTATGAGCCGGGACGTCGACTGGGATTGAACCCAGACCCACTGGGGTGCCAGTAGCAGTCACGCTTACCACTACACCACCGACGCCGGCAAGATGATCTACTTCATGCGAGAATTTGTTTTTAAAAGGGCCTCATCGGAGTTCAGATTGAATCCGAATGCAACGTCAAAACACAATCAGATGGTGATAGATGGAAGCTGTTTCTTACTTTGCTGGTGAAACGAAATTAAAGTAAGCTATTGATGATGGTGATGACGGGCTAGAACCGCTGACCTGTGGAATATGGATTTAAAGGACACTTTTCACCAACAGTCCGAATTTCCATTGTCCATTACCGATGGTGTTGACGGGCCAGAACCGCCGAATAGATCAGTTGGTTGTAAGCGTAAACACGGTGGCGCTGGTGAAAACATCAAAAGAAGGCAGCAGAAGGAACGCCGCTACACCGAACTAGCAGAATGTGACAGTTTTGTTTTCTTTTGCGGCTGACGACACAGTCATTCCGCCGGACGTGATCTTGCAATACAAACGATTGAGTCGGGAGATCAATCGGTTCCCCCAGACTGGGGGCTTGGTCTTGTACTTTGTCGATGGACACAAGTCCCAAACTGCTTTCAAGGTGGCAGATGCTTGTGCGAAACTGCGAATAATCTTGATAACTCTCTTCACAAACGCAACTCGTATTCTACAACCGGCCGATGTCTCAATATTCAGACCACTGAAGAATAGTTGGGGCAAGGTTGTGGAAATATGGAGGATGGAGAACATGGCTCTCGATTCCAACGTTTGGATCCCTGCTGCTAAATGCAATGCAAAGTGCTTTCAAAACAATGACAATTGAGAATGCATTCCGTGTCTGTGGCTTCATCCCGTTCCATTCAGATGCGGTCGATTACAGTAAATACATCTCCTACGGCCAGTATCAACGGAAGCCATCTCTTCAAACACCAGCGAATACGTTATTGCCCGGAGCTTTGCCTAAGAACGATGGTTTAGTGACACTCGTACCCTCGTTGGCAATCAAGAGAGCGCTTCAGATAATCGGAGTCCAGAAGCTATCTACAAGAATATACTGCTTGTTGGACAAGAGAGTGACGGCACAAATCATCATGATCATTCCAGTGGTAATCTTGATGCATCAGATTTAGACTTGGAAGCGGTAGTTACTGAACCACACATCATAATAAGCGACGACATTGAAGGAGACGCACAATGGAATATAACTCCAACTCCACTAAACGGTAAATCCGCTGAGCGTCATGACTCCAACCAAGTTGTTGATGACCTCGACCGTCAAGCTACATTGATCAAATGTAAAGCGATTCACCGTCAAAGTGAAATCGACGAGACTTCTGAGCAGCAGGGCTACACAGTAGGTGTAGCTGATTCCAGTGACGACTTCAGAACAAGCGAAAGCGGCGGGCCTTCTGAGCCCCAAGGCTCCAAAGAAGGTGCAGCTGATTTCAGTGAGGACTTCAGAACAATGATCAACGAAGATAATATCGCTTGGAACTTTGATTTCGGAGACCCATCTGCTCAACATCAGAATGTGATCAATCCGACAAGTTCTCAAATATATCCGAATCCTGCCTCCGATGTAATGACTCACGACGACCAATTGGAGATCCGACCGGTTACTGAAACGGTCCAACATGAACCTGCTAATGGTAAGCTCAAGTCAACATTTCAAAGATTTTCACATAGATTCAAGAGAATGTATCCTGTTTGCCATAATGACGTTTGAGGCCGTTTCGAACAATGATCGTTTGGTATAATGGGCGTTTGGCATGATGACCATTTGGCATAATGGAGGAAAAATTGTTAGGACTAGAAGAATCCCAGAGGGACCCCAAAAGGGTTCAAAGGGTCCCCAGAGGGTTTTCAGTGGGTCCCCAGAGAGATGCAAGCGGGTTCACTAGGTGTTATTCCATGACAAAAACAGCCATTGGTAGGAAAAACGCAAAATTCTAGCTCCGCTGCTCCAGAAAGGAGAACCAAATAAATATAGAATCAGTTATTTCATTCAATCGTCTATTTACTAATCGACACAAGCCAAATGTCATATCCTTTGATTGCTTCCTGATAGTGAGATTGATTGTGGTGGCCATTACAGCTCATAAAACAGTTACGCCATTATTTTAAATTGATACCAAAGTTCCAAAGTTGCCCACTAAATTCAATCTGGTGGGTTTTCTCAATTGCTTTAATTTTATACGGCGCATGTAAATTTTCTTGAAGATTGCTAAAGCTATGTGTTACATTTTATGTGTACTCTATAGAGCTCCCTCCCAGACACGATTCAACGTTAGATCGGACTAGCATTCGCGTTGTCGCACTTATAGAATCACGCCGCGCAATCAAAGTGGGCTAAAAAGCGCAACAACTTGGCTTGTTGCAAACTCGGCAGTGAAAATACCATTACCGCATCGCAAGTGCGACTTAGTATATGAGCGACAATAGAAGCAGGGATGGTTTTAAAGCGGCATAGGCCCTTTCAAAAGTTCTGTTGACGTTTATATTTTTGGGTGTAGTAGTGGAGACCGTTTACTTGTTTATATTTTTTCTTGATGAAAATCAGTACGATTTACATATGTACACAGATGGGAATAATGTTTTTCGTTATATTATTAAAATAGATACACAGCAGCGGCAACTTTTCCTTATTATTTTGGAAGAAAATTATCAGAATCGAATGTTTTGTGTTTTGTTAAACAATTAACGGTAAGTGAACAAATAAATTATGAATAACTTGTGTACTTAGTGTTTCGGTATTCAGTGCATATTCACCGATTTTCACTGGAGGTCTGCTTATTGAGCTTAGGATAGGTTCCGCTTTCCTACATAGCGAAACAGTATGGTTATTTGTGACATTTGATTTATTTTTATAATGATTGTTTAGCTGCTATTATTTCTAGCACAGTCCAAAAGAACTTTTGATTATACTGAACCAGCTCATGATATTTTAACCCAATATTAATGTACTCTTATAACGCCGTACTAAAACATTATAACTCAAAAAAGAATTCATATGAATAGAATAAGAGTGAGAGAAAATGAGTATCATTTTTGATTCTTTCTAGCCATTGCTATTATTCCAAACAGCACTGTACCTGTTGAA
>JASCZW010009671.1:0-40987 GCA_034211315.2 Aedes japonicus | reverse complement strand
CCATTGATTGAGGTGAATAACCGGTAACAGTACTAACTCACTGGTTCCTTAGATTCATGTCGTTTGCAAAACTAAAACAAAGCATGCCGAGATAGCTAAATTATAGCCTGAACAACATTAGTTCCAAAACACAAGCAAACATAAATTAAGTTTTTTTTTTTCATTTAGATGATTTTCAGTGATTGTCGAGATTACCGTTGACTTGCAGCCACGTTTTCCAAAACACTTTTACGCAACCGATAAAACCACCTTCGACCCCCTTCAAGCCAAAACGTCAATGAATCAACAACCGACAGAATTCCAATTAGCCATCACTCCGTTGTCCGTCGTCGCACTTCCGCTCTTTCCGGTTTACTCACAGGAAACCAAACAGCGAGTCAGTCAGTAGGTATCGCCTATAGGACAACCGAAGCGCTTCCACTCGGTGGATCCGTGGTAAAGTCAACACAGTGTGGCATGATGCTGCCTGACTTGACAGGATCAAAAGAATCTTCTCCCACCCAACCCCATCGACCAATCAACCAAACGCTGGATCATGTTATCGCCATCATTGATGAATGAATACATTCGAAGGAGGGGACGGTTGACAGTTTCAGCTAACACAGGCGCTACCACAGATGGGAGTTTGAAGCAGGAGCAGGCTCAGTGCCGGCAGGGCGAATTGGAATGAAATGGAGACGGTACATGAAGAGTATAACTACTGCTGATGTACTTAAAGTACATCACCTCATATGCTCGATACATTGCAAGATATGTTCTAAGTTTAGGTCGATTTGGTTTCAAAACAAGACCATGCTGGAGGTGGCTGAGTTCCATTCCCTGGCCGGTCTAGAACTATTTTTTGGAAATGGAAAATTTCTCGATTCCTTCGGGATAGAAAATGAACGTACTTTCCACACAAATCATACCAAAGCAAAAATGGTACTGTCATCGAAAGCCCTCAATGATAACCATTGAACTGTAACTTAAACACTAACCATTTATGTAACATTTTTCCGATCGAGCTTGAACTCTACATAACGGGCACTCGCCAACCTTTTTCTCCGTGGGCCGCTCATTGACCGGGAACGATGGAACGATGGAGCAGCGTGGTGGCTTGTTGCCTACGCGCGTCGGAGAAATTTACACTCCTTTGATCAAACATTTACTTTTAATTGTAATTTGTACACAGTTGACTGAACTGTTGGCCGCAGGGACGCCTCGCCACCGACCAACCTGCTGGCTGGCTGGCTGGCTGGTTGGCTGGCTGGGCTGGATCACAGAGTCAATATGGCTGTGGCAACAATAAACGAGATTGAGCAACAGCGGAAATCTGATGTGACCAGCGACGAATGATTTGCATTCAATTAGCGGAGCGTTTTAATATTCATCGAGCTATGCCTAATGGATGGCGACACCGGGGGCGGGCGGGTCTGTGACTGGAATAACAACGCAGGACACTTCGGCCGGCGGAGCGCGATTTCTGATGGCATGAGGCGCGTGGAAGGGGGTGCGTGAAAAATTTCGGTAATTATCCATGTAGTCTGATAAATTGAAAAGTTATTAAGCAGATGATTACTACTACAGTCTGTGGCGAAGAGGGCAATCGGCTCTTGTCAGCTGATGGCGGGGGTGATAGCGAGTTTTTAAGCTGTTAAGTTGTTATTGTTGTTTCTTGTTTCAGGCATTACATGCTTATTGTTTATCGCAATTAGCGGATTAGTGGAATTGACGAAATTAGGTTGATTATTTTAGAAACTCATAAAAAAACGTTGACGCACTGTTTGAGAAGCGTGGACTGTGTAACAAGACTGATTGATGTCTGAAAGTTCAAAGCAAAATCATATTCTGACATATCCAAACAACTATCAAGAAGTGCAAGGCATTTTGAAAAAGGTAACGAAAACTTTAAAAAGCTTTTGATGTGATGATATAAGCCAGAATTATGAAAATTTCATGAGCTGGAATCTATAAGAGATGTAAATTCCATGTCATGTAATTCATCAAAAGACAAGTATCTTTTGTAAATAGACAATTTAGAAACTAATTGTTGTGGATCAAGCTAAAACACAATATGATGTTAAATAATGTCCTGTTGCTCAATATTTCAGCACGAACTGAACAATAAGTTGCTAATGCGAAAATCGGTGATCGATTGTGACTTGACGTGCACTTGTTGGTGTTATTATATGTTCCGAATGAGTTACATTTAAATTTAAGTTTCAAAATATTTACGGGTTGTCAGCAATGCGGTA
The DNA here is from genome assembly GCA_034211315.2 of Aedes japonicus. NCBI lineage: Eukaryota > Metazoa > Arthropoda > Insecta > Diptera > Culicidae > Aedes > Aedes japonicus. Next base: position 38,753 of record JASCZW010009671.1, on the reverse strand, counting down.
AATAGTATTTGTGACTCATTGCGACTCATTTGTCGATAACTCTTTTCAGAAGATGATTTGATAAATATCATTTACAAAGAAATCGTTTTGCTTGATTATTGTTTCAGAAAGTTGTAGATTTAGGTAAGAACTACACTGTTATCACGCATCATATTCATAAATTCATCCAGGTAAATTAATCAAATTGACACGAAATTACTAATTACTGGTTAATATTTTTGACAGTACGCCAAATATTTGTCTCGTTAAGTTTTGCCAAATAATGCTGTTTGCATAGTTGTTTGTCCACACTATCACACTTTGATTGTTTGGCCAAATATGTAAATCGATTGTTTGACCAACGTTCATCAAATATATTTGATGACGTATTACACTGTTTGCAAATGATTGCATATACACGGAAAAAAATAATAATTTAATTAATGGTATTTCATCTAAAATCAACTATATTTTTGGATTGATTTTGTGATAACCCATGTGCCTGATTAGTAACAATCATACATTTCAAGTTGATTTAATTAATATAGGCTTGAATCAACTTCAGAATATGAATCCTAGAAAGTTTGAGCTGTTTAGTGGGATACCTGTAACTAAGAAATGAGAAAAAACATAGTATTTTATCCATTTTAATTCCAACTATCCTTTATTGCTTATCTTGACAGATACGCGTATTTCGTCTACAATGTGCAGACTTCTCTTCAGTGTCTCTGTACTAATAACTCGACTCGAATTAAGGTAGTTGGAATTAAATGGAAAATACTAATTTTTCTTCTCATTTCTAGTTACTAGGTTGTTGATCTTTATTGTTTTGGTTGTTGATTTTATTATTTTGGTTCAAGTAAACACACTGGTTGAAATTTTAAAATTTACATATGTTTTGATTCAACCCTATGACAGATGTGTTAAAATGATAGATCTTCAACTATGAAGCATGGTTAAGTTAAAAATTACTTAGAGCTAAACATACTTCATGGTTGAAACAAAAATGTGTTTAATTTTATGTATCAACTATCGAGATTGTTACTTTAATCCCCCGTCATTTCTTTCCATGCATATGTTTGGTTATTCATCTTTCACGCTTTCGGAAATACCCCAACCATTGCATCCGGTACACGGACGGCTCCGTTGGAAACGACGGGGTCGGCATCGGGATAACCAGCGAGGATTTTACCCGGTTCCATGGGCTCAATGCAGCATCTTCTCTGCCGAAGCACTTGCTATACGGATCGCCGTCACCACTCCATCTGACCGACCAATTGTGGTCTTTACGGACTCAGCCAGCGTTGTCACTGATCTCAGTTCAGAAACACCGTCACACCCTTGGATCCAGGTAATCACACTACTGGCCTTTCCTGGAACAACAATCGGCTGGATACCTGGCCACTGCGGTATCCCAGGAAACGTCGAGGCTGATCGATTGGCCTCAATCGAAAAAAGTGTCAATTTATACGGTAAAACCATCCCTGGAGATGATGCAAAAAAATTGGCTCACCGGAATCGTATGGAACGCCTGGACCAACGACTACACCCAGAACCGCGAGCTCTTCATTCAAAAAATAAAACACTCCGTTCACCGAGGTAAGGATCAACCGAACCACCGACAACAGGTGGTCTTCTCCCGGTTGCTGTCCCCGGTGGGTGCCCCCCCCCTCTCTCAAATCACAACCGCGAACCATCAACTTATTCTGGCCACGACTGGCCCACCAGATAACAGGAATCAACTCTGATAGTAGCGACAGCCCCCAAACCTGAAAATTGTTAAGAAGGTGCTTTTCAAGTAAACTTATTATTTTAAATAAATGAATTGTGATAAGGGGCCTAGAGTCCCCCCCCCTCTTCCACTTGGTTGGGATCCTTTAGGCCCTTCCTCGTATGCTAATATTTCAAGAGACGAACGAGCCACCGGCTGAAAGTCTGTCAAATAAAGATAAACATCAACAACATCTTTCACGCTTTTTGTTAAGTCCCGAGGTTTCCAAAAAAGTCCCGAGAATCTAATTGAATTACAGTGAAGCTAAAAGAACTTTTGAGAACTGGGAAAAGTTAATTCCAGAGAACTTCAGTGAAGTCTCGAGGACTTTAGTAAAGTTCCAAAGCAGCAAGGAAGTTCTATAAATTTCAGATAGCCCTCTTTAATTTCAGAGAATCCAGGAAATTCAGAGAAGTCCTCGAAACTACACAGATAAAAAGAAACATTGAATTTTTTGCGTTATCTAATGTACATAAAGGGGATGCTAGATTTGGCAGAAAATAATGGGATATTTTATGTAAATTTAAGCCAGATAACGTTTGAATCAAGCCTGTTGTATGGAAGATTGCAAACATTGTTGTATGGTTTATCAAAGACTACAACCAATTGCGTTGTTTACGCTTTCTTTGTCTTGGAATTAAACGAGCGGAAATTTTACGCGCTTGTTAAAATTAATTATTTTTTTCTGTGCAGAAAATAATTCCTGGTCGTGCGAAGTCCTGAGAAAATATTCAATGAACTTTTCCTAGATCTTTCATTGCCTTTAGCTCTATGAAATAATTGCTAAGCAATTTGAATCATAAAACAATATCTGACAGGCGTGATTTGAATTGATGGTTCATTATCATCTTGACTTATGACGTCCCTACTGAGACTTAACGCCTGCCTTCAACTTAGTGTTCTAGATGCACTTTCTCAGACATCAATTGAGAGTTTTCAATGCCATGCAAAATTTTTGCATAAGTATGATGGTGTGGCAAGTATATGCCACCTCCAGCATGGTTTTGCTTTGTAGCTGCGCCTTTGCTGACTGAGCTAAGGGAGGACTTTAATGATGTTATACTGTATTCAATTGTTGTTAATCTTGAAGCCTTGCAATATGCATAGAAGCTTCTTTAAATCTTCGACACCCTGAAGGACTTGGAAATAGTTTCTGAGCAAACTAGTATATAAAAACGGAACGTGATTTAAACTGTTAAACTGTCAAAGACCTTTAAAATAATTCCTGAAGCTTCCTGCAGTCAAAATATATTTCGAGGATTTTCTTGAGCTCTCTGATATCCTGAAGGTCTCTGAAATAAATTCTGAGCAATCTGTTAATACACAGAAAAAAAATATTAATTTTAACAAGCGTGTAAAATTTTCCCTCGTGTAATTCCAAGCCAAAGAAGCGTAAACAACGATATTGTTTGCAATCTTTCATACAACATGCTCGATTCAGGCGTTATCTGGCTTAAATTTACATGAAATATCCCATTATGTTCTACCAAATCTAGCATTCCCTTTATGTGCATTAGATAACGCAGAAAATTCAGTGTTTTTTTTATCTGTGTATTTCCACGTAACAACATTGGTTTTTGTTCCTTGGCCGAACTTCGTCTGCTTAACTTTCGCAAGACGTATCATATTTGTGTTAAGGGTTAATAACGTAACAATCACGGCAACGGTCGTCAACAATAAGCGAAATGGTCTTGGTTTGTGATTATGTTTCATCATTCGTGAACAGAATCACGATAAGGTTAATTTTTTTTTCAGAACGTCGACATCGTCCCTCGGGTGGTGTTTATTAATGTAGACCACAACTTGCGTTAAGCACTTTTAGACTTTTTTCAGGAACTTTGTTAGGGAGACGTACTGCTCACCTCCTTCCAGGGGGGCGTGAAATTGCCGGTCTGCCTACACACTTAGAAAAAATCATGTAAATTTATGACCAAAATAATGCACATAAATGAAGCGGCCTTTATGATTTAATAATATGATGCATAGAAAATTACATCAACCAAATTAAATTTGGACTGTAACCCTATTTCGACACATATAAAGTTGGTGTAATATTTCAAACACGATGGAAATGTTCGATAGTTGAAAATTATACTTGAAACAAATTTCTAACGAAAAGAAATGATGGCGAAATGAATTTCCAGGATTGTTAATTTTGACCCCATCGTTATAATCATGCTATTACATGTATGTGATAGACTCTAAAGTTAGAAAAATCAATTTTCTTTATTTTGCTCTGCGGAAACAATATTAGAAGAAAATAGTTCATAGTGCCTTGATGCGTGATGACAATATTACATCTGAAGAATTCACAGAAAAAAATAATTAATTTTAACAAACGTGTAAAATATCCCCTCGTTGAAATCCAAGCTAGAGGAGACGTAAACCACGAAATTGTTTGCAACTTTTCATGTGCCATACAACAATACTGGCAATCTTTCATACAACAGGCTGGATTCAGGCGTTATCTGGCTTAAGTTTACATGAAATATCCCATTATTTTCTGGCAAATCTAGCATTCCCTTTATGTGCATTAGATAATGCAGAAAATTCAATGTTTCTTTTTATCTGTGTTGATTTAGATTTGGCAATCAGTGGCTTACTAGTGTGCAAATAATAGCCGATTACAAATGTGCGCTTCGGTTGACTGCCGCAGGAAGCAAAAGATATTTCAGACGTCAATGATTGCCTAGAGTCGAAATACAACTGAAGCGCAAATGATGCGTACAAGGGAGGAGTGGCTCTTTCAGTTAACATGGATGGTCTTGTAATTTTGAAGGACAATGGCGAGCAACCAATATAATTTCTGAAGGTCGTATAATATTATGTTATTTTGATGGATTTGTATTATTATTCATAACGGATATTTGAAATACCATCTATAGAACGTAAAGATGCAGCAGCAAACCATTGCGACATTGTGTGATTTTTTCAAATAGCGTGTCATGTGGTTTCCATATTTTTTTAGTGTGTACTTTCGCAAGGTGCCTCGAAGAAAATGTACTTTGTTGAAGAACTGGGTTCACGAAAGGTTCGTTCAAGAAGTTGTAGAGAATGGTCAAGCAGTACGTCAAACGAACTCAACGAAGCCATAAAAATAAAAGACATTTATATTCGACATGTTTGTTCTTCTTTAAGCATGCCGCAAATTTGTTTTTAGAGTGCTGGGTTGTTAAATGATGATTGAGTGCAATTTGATGATTTTTCCTAAGTAAATTATTTTTCTCATAAATACTTACTACCTAGTCTCCAACTCGAGTCCTCCACTTTAAACCAGGATACCTACCAGTGTGCCATATGTACGAGGTGGGTAACATACATACATTTATTTGTTCAACATCACATTGAGGATAAGACATAATCAACAATAGTACGCCGCAATACTCGGTTTGCGGCTGCCGCTCTCCAACATTGGGCACGCCCAATGCTCGCCAGATCACGCTCCACCTGGTCCGCCCATCGTGCTCTCTGCGCTCCATGTTTTCTTGTGCCCACCGGATCAGTAGCGAACACCAACTTTGCAGGGTTGTTGTCCGGCATTCTTGCAACATGCCCAGCCCACCGTATCCTTCCGGCTTTGGCCACCTTTTGGATGCTGGGTTCGCCGTAGAGTGCAGCGAGCTCGTGGTTCATCCTTCGCCGCCACCTACCGTTCTCCTGCACACCGCCGAAAATCGCCCTTAGCACGCGTCGCTCGAAAACTCCGAGTGCTTGCAGGTCCTCCTCGAGCATGGTCCATGCCTCGTGACCGTAGAGCACCACCGGTCTTATTAGCGTTTTGTACATGGTGGATTTGGTGCGGAGGTGGGTTATGCTATGATTTTATTCGAAGCGTTGATTCCATGCATTAGTACTTTTTTGTTCCCTATAATCTTATTTGACCCGAAAAGTCTCTGATTAGATCACCTAGAACTCAATCTGAACCACAAATTAATTAAATTTACCTTGACAGCTACATTTTTCACATCTTATTGAGCTAACAGTTTTTACGATGGTAATAAAATAAGCCTTTATTTTTTATTGTTTTTGAAAAAATCCTTTTCTTTGCTTTTGTATCAGACAACAGATCACTCTTCAAATGTAAACAATATTTTTGACATGCTTTCAAGTGTTACTCAGAGCTTTACGTGTACTTTAAAAATTAGGGAAGCAGTTCAACATAGATGTATTATGAAATCCCTAGTAGCACACTTGACATTCGGTCGAGATAACATAAGTATGACTTGCTAAGTCATAATCAAGTTACTACAACTAATTATGATTGTAGTGTGCTACTTGGAATATTGCGCTGATCTGAAGTAAGGTTAGTACTTTAATTAAACTTTGTGTTATGATGATGTTCTCAACTAACAGCATATGAACATGAAGGTAGAGTTGAACAGCAACAAGAAACTTTCAAGTTACTTTAAATGTTAATGAAACTTTAAAGAAAATTAAGTTCTGCCTGTACGTGAAGTGTCTTGTTATTCAGCAAAATGTTCCATGAAACTCAATTTCTACTAAATGTGAACTTCTGAGTTCTCATCTCAAGTAAAACTCGAACTTTTGGTTGCTTGGGATACTATCACCAATACTCCACCCTCATCGTAATCTACGGGATACTGGTTGGAGCGATTGACCAACCTATTTCAATAGAGCACCTAAATGACTTCGAATTGGCTGACGATGTTGCACTACTAGCCCAGCAGCGCACTAATATGCAGAGTAAGCTCGACGACTTAGCCGAACGCTCCTCACCGGCAGGTTTAACTATCAACGTCAACGAGACCAAATTGTTGGATGTGAACACGGTGATCCTCCAGCTTTAAGGTAGCCGGGCAAGCAGTGGAGAATGTTGAAAGCTTCCAATATCTTCGCAGCAAAATGGCGTCAGATCAGTGAATGTAGCAAAATCCACCATCAGGTATTACCTTTTACTGCAACGTGAAATCTGTGCTGCTATTCGCTAGAAAAACGTGGTGTGTGAATCATACCAGAGGAGAACACTCACGAAAACGACTGCAGGTGTTCATCAACAGATGCCTGCGGTATATAATTCTAGTTTGGGGACCTCACAATTCGATCCCCCATGCTGTGCGACGATGGACGTTGCTGTGACCAGAAGCCGATAGCAACGGAAATTCTGGAACGGAAGTGGGGCATAATTAATGATTGAATGCAATGTTCAACTTGAAATACCATGTATAGCAAGAACTCCAGCCTGTTGAAGTGGCGGACAGCCTGTTGAAGTGGCGGACCTACCCCGCAGTGGGATGTTAGGCAAAAATGTCGTTGGGTCGAGTACCACTGTACACATGCCCTTTTCGCTCAATTTTCCTAAAACATCTGCTATATTTCCAAGCCTGCCGCACACTAGCGGAACTATCAAAACTTTCTCTTCATATCTTCATTCTAGCCAAAAACATTGTTGTTCACTCTTGGTGCCTCATGGTGATGAGCGAACATCTCCTTCTACATCAAGAACTCCAGGTTTTATCGTATTTATAACAATCTTTTGGCTTGAACTTATATTTGTTGCCGATACATATAATTATACGACACGAATTTGACATATTCTCGGCACCATTCAGTACCAACGCTTAGTTTGTTAAGGCAGAACTCTAAAGTTGTCACCACCATAGTGTGTAAAACGTGCACGTTTGGAATTGTAGCACGAACAATTGTCAATAATTTTTTTTATAAAGTACGAATTTTGTTTTTGTGACTTGGAAATTGCACTGATATGTGTTGAATTCTATTTATTACAGCCAAATTCGACGAAACTGGCATGATTTCAAGCCGTCTGCAAATCTTAATCGTGAAAAAAAAGTAGTCTAACTGATCCACACCAGTGGAACAGTACCCAGGTAACTAATAAGCATTAGAATATGCAGTAAATCAACTCTAAACCTGCATTTCAGATGCTACAAGCATTGTATTAGCATTATATCAGCATCTTAAATGCTATCTGTTGTAAAGCTGCTTAAATGCTATTTAAATGCTTGTAGCCAGTAATTAGCATTTCGAATGCAAAATAGCATTAATGAAGAATTATCATAGCATTGCAGTAATGCAGCCGTATTTTGGGCCAAAAGTGGCATTTATGTTGCATTTAAGGCGACTTAAATGCTTGATAGGCTGTCGTAAAGACGCTTTGGAACTGCTTATTGGTTACCTGGGTTTTCAAACTGTTCTAAACGTCCAATAAAAAGAAGAATTTTCAAATTAATAAATTTTACCGTATGTTTTTAAAAAACAAAGAAATCAAATGTATCTGTTTTATTTCTATCCTCTAGAAATATATTATAGCATATTGATAAAAGCATAGAGAGCACGAATTATTACATTCTATAGTGCTTATTTTTTTGTTTTTTTTTTGCGACAATCAAGACGACTCCACCACTTTGACCCTACATATCGAACCCATCAACACATTGGCCGGGATCAACGACTTTACTTCCCTTCCGAAGTAAATCACGTGTAACTTTCTATCAATACCTCTATTGTAGGCAAACTTGTAACGTCCAAATTATCATAATTTTATTGGTTTTGTTCGAGCTGTGTTGGCACCTTAGTAAGCTCCATCCATGCACTTATATTCGACTTCCGTCGAAATCAAAATTTGCATTTCATGCGTCCATTTGATTCAATTTCAATCCATTTATATTACTTGATTTTCTTTATCAATGCCTGACTACACAATCAATCTCCACTACACGAGTTTCCTCCCAACAAGAGGCTTTCGATGCATCGAAACTATGGATTCCATTAAGCTAAGCTATTGATTGGGCTTTCCTCTCATCCTTCATTTTAAATTTTCGATATCCATTTCTATCGGTTTCAAGCACACAAACAGACATGTTACAAAATTCGAACCATTAACAGTAATGAATTTCGAGCAGTAGCAAAATCAAACACAAATGCAAAATTTTCAATTGGCTAAAAAGTTGAATTGAAATTGCATCAATAACGGTTGAGTAAACATCCCATTAAAATTCCCGCCGCCAATTCCGTGCTCACTCTCAACAGCCCATCCGGCTCCGTCGTGTAAGTGCAATCAAAGCAAGCTGAGACTTTGAGGGGGAGCGCACCCATTGTGCATTTACTAACAGAAACAATAGCAGCCTGTAAGCAACAGTGGCAGTGGGTTAATGTTCATTTACATTGAGGCAACATCGGTGCCATGCAACTGCCTATGAACGGATGTTACCTCAATGGAAATGCACCTTCCGATAACCGAAGCACCATGTAGGTTCTAGGAAAAAGATCCGATTCTCATTGTTCCTGGGGAAAGGTTCGATCGAAGACTGATTGCTTTACGCTCTTTGTTCCACTTGACATGATCGAATTATTCATTTTCATTCAGGGCATCCTTCAAGCAGAGGAGTGTGCACAGTCGAAAAAAAAATGCAGAAAGTTTGAACGGTATTTCGTAAAGCGCATCAAAATACGAAGGTATTAACTATACAAACGGAAATCATGCAACCACGATTTGTAAATGTACTTTTTCTTGTCAATTTTGAGTAAATTTATCGTTAATTACACCGTATATTCGACATGGTTGATGTGCGATATTCATTATTATTTTGTTACTGTTTGGAGTGGTAGGCATCTCAGTGCCGGAAGTTTACATCCTGAGGAATTGGTTTCGTTTTGATAATTTTGTTTCAATTAATGCAAGCCACAGTCCGTTGGATCAAAAAGAAGCTTGCATCTGATGAGTGATTTCTGGTTGAGCACACTAACTATGTAATGTGTGGGGTGACCGTGAGAATAGGGGGAGTTAGCTTATCAAATCTTACTGTCCGCCTCTGAGCATCCTGCTATGAGGTACCATGTGGATCTTGACCGATTGCACTAGTTTACAAAATAAATCAGAAGTGATGAACTTTATAATTCGACTAATGCTTTTAATGTGAAATTTTATGCAGAATTCAAAAATTCCGTGTAAAAAAATAAAAGTATAACTGTTTTCGAGATATGGATAAAAGTTGATTTTTTTAATAAATGAACAAAAACACATTTACATAAAAAAAGAGTATCTCCAAGGCGTGTGATCCAATTTTAAATATTTTGTCATAAAATGAAGCAAAATTAAATTTAACACTGATTTTCTGAACATTGCAATATTCTAAGAATAATAGTTTCGACGCTATTTATGAGTATAGATAATTTTTCGCGATTTTTTTAAAAAGATTTGTAAAAAAATTGTGCTAAACATAAAAAAATCTACTTCTTGAAAGGTTTAGCTTCTGGGTATACCCTTGTAGGACGGGCACTTTGGGTACACCGTGACGTGTTTGTCGTCCGGTTTTTCAGCACACGTCAGGTATTTCGGGGGCTCTTTGCAGTCCCGAGCTTTATGGCCAATACCTCCACGCTTTCCATACATTCTATTCCTGTCCGGGCCTTTATATTCCCAGGACATGTGTCCGCTCTCCAGGCATCTGAAGCATGCCTTCGGTGACTGGTTTACTTTGCATGGCAAATTTTTAGGGCCGTGTCCGTTTCAGGTCCGGCCGTATCGTGGCCTTTTGGGTCCCGAGTGGTTCCTTTCGCAGCCGTATGGCTGATGTGGCCACCTTGATCCCGTAATGCGCCTTTAAGGCAGAGGAGGTCTCGCCAGCTTTTGTTATCTCGCCCAAGTTTTTACACTGTAGAGTCTCTTGCGTGGCAAGGGCACGCACTTACACCTTTTCCCAAGGCTTGTTCTGCCAACTTCTAATAAGTTGGGTCCTTTAGCTTGATTACCTTCTTAAGCTCGAGGATCATCTCGCCCGTGTGGATACGGTGTATCTATACTCCGCATGTCGGCGCCCAGATCCACGAATTTCGCGTCACCACGCATCGCTTTTAAGACCCTCGAGTTCTTTTATTTTTTTTTTATCTAGTTCATTTATTTGGGAGGCTCAATTGCGTTAGCTTTACGGAGCCGATAATTCATTGATTTTTGTATAACGTAATGACTTAATACTAGGATTAGTAGGACTTGGGCCGTTTACTCGCGGTTTACCCGAGGTTAAAACAGGTGACATATTTTTGGATGGGTGGGAAAGGAACGGAAATAGGACTTTGGTCTCATCAGATGTGTCGCCGCACAATAACTTGTGGAATGGTCGGGCTCCTTGTATTCTACCGATGTGGACCATTGGACGACGAACTGATGTCGGAACAAACAACAAACTAATGAATAAAGAAGAACAAAAACATAAGCAGATTAAACTCTTATACTAGACATTTGAAGAAACACATAAATCGATTGCATATAGCACAGATCGCGAGATCCCAACACATCTCTTATAGGAACATAAGGTTGTCTTCCTTGGGCCTCTAGGGTATTCAATAGTTGTGTTCTGGCGGCGTAATTATCCGTGCATTTGCCAGACTGCGTGATCGATGTCATCATAACCGTTTCCACACTGGCAAAGATTTCTGTCCACGAGGTTGAATCTAAAGAGATGTGCATCTAACTGGTAGGGGTTGGACATAAGTCTAGTCATCACAGGGATGAAATCACGGTTAACGTGCAGGTCCCTAAACTACGTCCTCGATGAAACAATAGGAATGATGGAATGTAACAGCCGTCCTAGATTTCCGGTGTCCCAATCGGTTTGCCAACTCGAAAGGGTACTCTGACGTACTAAATGGTGAAATTCATCGTGTGAAATTTGTCTATCATACAAATCGCCTTCCTGGGCGCCCACCTTTACCGAGCGAGTCCGCTTTCTCATTGCCTGGGATTGAGCAATGTGAAGGGACCCATACAAAGGTAATCAAATATGATCTTTCGACCAGCGCACTCATCTGTTCCCTTAGTTTTGAAAGGAAATAAGATGAGTGTTTACTAGGTTTCGTCGACCGAAGAGCCTCAATCGAACTGAGGCTGTCCGAGAAGATGAAGTAATGGTCTGCGGGCATGTTGGAAATCATCCCCAATGCGAAGTTGATTGCTGCCAGCACAGCACCATAAACAGAACAAGGTTCTTTCAGTTTGTGGAAGGCGCTAAAGTTTTCATAAAAGACACTGAAGCCAGTGGATCCTTTGAGACGAGACCCATCAGTGAAAAACCTTTTTTCGGAATTGACGTGTTGGTACTTTTCTGTAAAAATACGCGGAATAATAATAGAACGAAGTTGATCCGGAATCCCATGAGATGCTTGTTTCATGGAAAGATCATAATGAATTGAGGAACAGCTATAGGTGAAGTAGAGCACGGTCTGGAGTATAGCACGGAAGACACATATCCGACGATATGTAGTGGTGGTAAATTCTCATAAATCGAGATTGTGTGTTCAGCCCTAACATTTCTTCAAAATTGTCTATTACAAATGCGTTTTTCACTCCACATTTGATTAATATTCTTAGCGAAAGCTCCCAGATCCGATTCTGGAGGGGTTTTACGCCTGCCAGAACTTCAAGACTCATGTTATGCGTTGAGTGCATACAGCCAAGAGCAATACGCAGACAACGATATTGAATTTTATAAGGTGACTTTTTCTTGCCGAGAGAAAGCAAAAAGAGCCATACTCTAGAAGAGAGAGAATAGTTGTTTTATAAAGAGTTATGAGGTCTTCCGGATGAGCACCCCACCTTGTGCCACAAATTGAACGGAAAAAGTTGATCCTTTGCTGGCATTTTTGCTTCAAATACGTAATGTGGAACCAAGTGCACTTTGAATCAAACCAGACCCCAAGGTATTTGAAAGACAACGATTGAGTAATGTTTCTGCCCAAAAGATTAAGCTGCAGTTGGGCTGGATACCGCTTTCGAGTAAACACTACCAGTTCAGTTTTCTGCGGTGAGAAATCAATCCCCAGACTCCTAGCCCAAGAAGATAGGTTATCTAGGGAATTTTGCAATGGTCCTTGCAAGTTGACGGCATGTGAGACTCTTAAGGAAACCACACTGTCGTTAGCAAGTTGTCTTAGCGTGCATTTTTCTGCCAAACAATTGTCAATATCTTTGACATAAAAGTTATAAAGAAGGGGACTTAGACATGAGCCTTGGGGCAGGCCCATGTAACTAATTCTGGAAGTTGTCAGTTGTCCAAGTGAAAATTTCATTTTCTTTTCTGACAACAAATTGTACAAAAAATTATTTAAAATTCCGGGAAGTCCACATCTTTGCAGATTATCTGACAGGATTTCAATGGAAACTGAATCAAAAGCCCCCTTAATGTCCAGGAATACTGAAGCCAGTTGCTACTTGTGCGCAAAAGCCAGTTGAATATCTGAGGAAAGCAGCGCTAGACGATCATTTGTTCCTTTGCTCTTACGGAACCCAAACTGTGTATTTGATAGCAAGTTATTCGATTCAACCCGGTGGTCGAGCCTCCAAAGGATCATTTTTTTGCAGCAATTTCCTAATGCACGAAAACATAGCAATCGGACGGTAAGACTTATGATTGGACGCTGGTTTGCCAGGCTTTTGAATGGCTATCACTTTGACCTGTCTCCACTCAGGCGGTACGATGTTGTTTCGAAGTAAGGAATTAAATAGGTCTAGCAAGCGTCTTTTTGCGATATCTGGGAAATTTTTCAGAAGATTGAATTTTATCATATCGTTTCCGGGGGAGGAGTTGTTTGATGAAAGAAGAGCCATAGAGAATTCCAGCATTGTGAAGGGTCTGTCCAGAGAGCCGCCACTTGGAGACGTTTCTCGAAAAATATGTTTTGCTGGAACAGAATCCGGACAGACCTTTTTCGCGAAGTCGAATATCCATCGGTTGGAGTATTCATTACTCTCATTAGTAGATGAGCGGTTACGCATGTTGCGAGCCACCCTCCACAAGGTGGTCATTGAGGTTTCTCGTGAGAGTCCCTCGACAAAATTTCGCCAATAACCGCGTTTTTTTGCTTTGAGAAGTTGTATGAGCTGTGTTTCCAGCTTTGAATATTCCTCGAAGTAAGTGGAAGTCATGTGTCTACGAAAAGCTTTGAAAGCGTCAGATTTTTGTGAATACAATTTTGTGCATTCATCGTCCCAGCCAGGTGTGGCTGGTCTCCTTTTGAAGGGTGCACTTGGAACTTTTCTTTTTTGTGCTTCCAATGAACTTTTGTAGATCAGATCGGCAAGGAATCGATATTCTTCTAACGGTGGAAGTATATCGACGGATTCAGTACCGATTGTTACCGCCGTTGCATATTTTTGCCAATCGATGTTCCTTGTTAGGTCAAACGGAACTCGAGATGGCTCTGAAGGTTGAGGGCCACACTTAATTGAAATGATAATCGGTAAGTGATCGCTACTATGGGGATCATTGAGAACTTTCCACAGGCAATCCAATGAAAGCGATCTTGAACAGAAAGATAGGTCGAGTCTGCTTTCTTGAGCTGGAGGTTTAGGTATGCGTGTCGCTTCACCAGTGTTCAAAATTGACAAGTTGAAATCGTCACATAAATCGTAAAAGATAGCCGCCCTATTGTCATCATATAGGTCCCCCCACCCAGTACCATGGGAATTCATGTCACCCAGAATCAATACAGGGGACGGTAAAATAGAAACTAAATTCCAGAGTTGACTGCGGCTAATAGAAGTTCGAGGAGGAACGTAAACTGAAGCTATGCAAAGATCTTTATTTTTTGCAGTTACTTGACAAGCGACGATTTCGACGCCTGAAAAGAGCTGGTAGGAAATTTTATAGAAAGGGTAGCACTTTTGATCCCTAAAAGCACTCCTCCATAAGAATCGTCTCTATCCAGGCGTATAATGTTAAAATCGTGGAAGTTGAGTTCATTGTCTGAAGAAAGCCATGTTTCACAAAGAGCAAATACATCACAATCGGAATTGCGAACTAAAAATTTGAACGAGTATAGTTTAGGCACCAGACTACGGCAGTTCCATTGTAATACAGTGATCATATCTCCGACCTGATTCGATGAATTATCCATCGAAAGATATGATCGATGCAAGGAGGGGCCATGAAACAGTCAATTGCTTAAGGTATGATTCCAATGTCGGAAGCAAGGCAGAAACTAAGCTTCTAAGAGGGTCTTGAATATTGAACATGTCTAAAATGAATGCCACAATGTCCGAAAAAGCTACCAATCCTCTATCGGACTTGGATTCCTTTTGAAAAGATTGAGGAGTAGCATTTTTATTGTTATTATTCGTTTTAGGCAATGGCGGAAAGTCCTTACTGCATCCAGGAGTTGGTGCAATAGGAACCCTCGGTTTTACAATTTGTTCCCCATTTGCCTGGAAATTTTGCAATCTTTTGGAGGTGACTTTTGTTACCTTGCGGCGCATTTTCGGAGAAGAACGTTTCCTTTTCGTGGATCCGGGTGCGTGTAACACCGAAGAGTCACCTTCATCAGATACGTCAGAGTCCGATTCTTCAGCTGACAAAATCGAAAATTGGTTTTCGTCTTGAGCGGCTGTTGCAGACTTAAGCATTTCTGCATATGTCTGCCTGGAGCGTCCAGTAATGGAACGTTGCACTTTATCAGATTGCCATTTGTACCGTGGGCACTGCTGCAAAGAGTGAGGATTCTCACCACAATAAACACATTTCTGCACAGCTTGTGTGCAAGAATCCTCAGTGTGGTTTTCACCACACTTGCCACAACGGAATTTGTTTCCGCAATGACTGGCAGAATGTCCCAGTCTTTTGCAGTTGGTACAATTATATACCCTTGGTCTATACAGGCGCACCGGGAAAAAAGCTCCATCCAATTTAACATAATTTGGGAGAACAGAACCGGCGAAGGACACCCGAAACGAGTCTGAAAGTTGATAGACCTTTTTTTCGTCTTGCAACGATGCTGAATGTAGTTGTTTTACATCCAGAATAGTTACAAGTTCACGAGCGACTTTAGAGTTCTTGAAACAGCCAGAAGCTCGTTTCAGGTCCTCGACCGTCAGACTCGTATCGGAGACAACGCCATCGATCTCCACATCTCGCGAAGGGACATACACACAGTATTCGATATTGAATACCTCGTGGTCAGCAATCTTATTAGCTATTTCATAGTTCGGCGCTTCTACACGCAGTCTATTAACCCTCTCTTTATGTATAGAGACACCAGGATACTTACGCAGCAACTCTCTTGAAATGTCGAGAGTTTTCAACGGTTTATCTTTGGGCCGAAAAAAGACAACCCAAGGTCCCTTTGAGAACGGATGGTAGTGCTTTATGCGTGTAACTTTGACCTCAGAAGAGGTCATAGTTATGCACAAGAAAAAACACAATCACACAAAAAAAACAATCAAAAGCAAGAAAAAAAAAGAAAAAAAAATACCTTCACCAATCAATTTAATTAAATGCTAACAAAAAAACGTGTTGCAAACACCATGCAGCATAAAAAAAAAAAAAATTATGCGAAAAAAAAAACTTATAACTAGTGGCAATAATCGGGCCTACCACCCTATTCAATTTTATCGTTTCTCCCCTCTACGGGGGAGAGACAAACACGCACGCTGCTGCCAAGCAAAACAACACAACAATAGCTGTTCCCTTTGCACTGAGCTATTCAATTATATTTAGCCGGTGAACAACCTTCGCCGATCGACCGGATAGCAGCACGTAGAACAGTTGCCTGCTGCTATGATGAACCTTTATTGAGATCGATGATTTGTTTTCAATAAAGATGCACTGTTGCACTATACTAGAGTTCGGTTGCACTCTACCAATTAGATCCGATTAGCGGTCTAAATGGCGAGCTTCCGTCCTTCGAGCACTACCAGCTCAACACTTGAAAAAAACCACACGGGGAAAAAAAACCACTTATGCACGGGTGTTCTGGTGAGACACGGCACGTCTTGTCCGGCTCAGCGCTCGATACGGAATGGCCCTCGAGTTCTTAGACGGTCATAACAATGACTACCTCTCCACGGTTCCGCATCCGTGCCAGTTTTCGCCTTTCGTTTTCTTTTGTAGGGTCTATTTCCCTTTTTGTGGACCTTGGTCCAGTGGTTTTCCCTACCCCTCTGCGAGTCGTCATTTGTACACCTTAGTGCACCTTTTATTTGTACTAGGGTCGGCCCTCCCACTTGAGATTCTATATTCTGTTGTGAGCTGGGCTTAGCGTTGGACTTGCCACCGGGTTACTCTTTTCGTCCCGTCGTTGTCAGTCGTGAAGATGATCTCTCCGACCTTGACACCACGTTTGCGTATGTCCTCGGGCTGATGGAGCCCTTAGCCACTATCCGCTTCTTAAAGCGCCAGGTGCCACTTGGACGTCCCTGCTGCCATGGTAGATGGGGTGGGACCTCCCACGGAGACGAGAGAATTCGTCTGCGTGTGCCCCGCGACTGACCTGGTCATTTGGTCGGCTAGAAGCTTGACCAGCTCATCCCGCTTTTTGGATGCAGACTGCACGGACCTACGAAGTTTCAGAAGGCTTTGTTTCAGGTCCTTGCTGATGTTGCTGCTTGGAGACACCACCACTTTGGTGAGCGTGTCCTATTTCCTTTCCATGGCCCGGAAGAGTCCTAGCCCATCCACTGTCTCACACATTATCGCGGAGGAACCTGCTTCCGATGCTGTTCCACACGTTTCCGAAGCGCCACCTGATTCCGCCTTCCTGCTTGACGGGGATATGTCAAGGACATCTTTGGCAAATGGATTCACCTCTTCTTGGGATTTTGTAATGTTTGAGGCTCCTTGGACCTCCATGCTGTTGAGTTCCGCTTCAGCCGCTATCCAAATCCCCGTGAAGTAGTCGCTATAATGATCTCATGGTTATCTATGCAAGCAGGGAGGCCATGCGAGGGTTGGAACGGTCCTACATGGGGATACCGTGTTAAGAGCCTGATTAGAGCAAGGCAGGTATGGGCATCTGAGCCTACCCCGGCCCGGTTGGTGCAGCTGGTCGGTGAAGATTGGAACATACCGAAGGCCTGCCAGGGTTTTAGTAGGACGGTGGCAGCCTGTGCCGTGGGCACCTCACCATTCCCTGTACGTGCCACCCCGAAATCGCTAGTACCGCATAGATTCCATTTGCAGCCAGTTTCGGTAATTGGGGAGCTTAACGTTTCCCACGTGCACCACGGGTGTTGAAATTGTTTTCTCAGATATTTTTAAAATATTTAGGAAGCATGAAGAAAGACTTCCCGTTAAGATTTTTTCCTGAACAGAGAAGTAAAATTTCACAACAATCACACGGTGTATGAATCCACAACCGTTAACTTTAAACGATTGTCACGTGTGGTAGAGATAACCATGGCAAACGATAGCCACATTGTGGATGCGTTGCCTACAATCAAAACATCAGCCATACTGTCGAGTATCAAAAGTACATTGTATTGCTCAAGTTTTCTAAAAGCGGACCGGCAGAAACGATAATAACAAAGCCTTCGAATGTCAAGACGAACTCAGTTGGCGTGAATGTAGGAGTCAAAAACGAAGCAAACTACTTCGGAGGAAAGCTTTTAAACTATGATTAACAATTACGGTGAATTTGTAAATAAAACAAAATTTTCTCAATTTTCTTGCAAATTCATGAAAATTAAACTCATTTGAAGCAACGCACATGTGCCAACGCTTGACCCAGTCATCCATGCACTTATCATAGGTCGCCGGAGTGAGATCACTGGCCATCTCTCTTAGGCTCATATGACAATTTTCAAGCACAGTTGTCTTAATAACTGCCATGTTTTCGTCGGTATTCGATATTGAAGGGCGTCCGGAATGAGGCAAACTTTCGACCACATCACTACCACGTTTGAACTTTTTATACAACTACACTATGCTTTGCTTTTCGAATGTACAGATTCTTCAGAGACTTTCTGTGAAAATTTCCAACGTTTGCTTTTTTAAACAAGTTCATTTATTTTTACAGGCTCAATTGAAATAACTTTACAGAGCCAAATTTCCTTTATCAATATCAAGGGTGTCCCCCATTAAATTGCATTACGGAAAAAACGCTGTAAAAAATTACCTAGTTGACCGATTCTGTTCAAACTTTTAGGCAATAAAATTTAACTTATTAGTAAGCTTTTGGCATGTTTATTTCATTCACCTTACCTTAACTCCACTCATTAGGTTCTGTACAACATCTGGCTGCAGTGCTGCCTCTTCTGCTTTTCTTCTGTACGGAAACCCACTTTTTCTTCATGTCTTCCTCAGATTTGATCTCTTTGGGATGCTTCCGTAGTGCCTGCTTCATAGTTGCCCAGTGTTTTTGCACGGGCCTTGGTTCCGTAGTGCTTTGGGAGGTTCATGTGCCCTGGTGCAAGAAAGTGACCCCGTTGGCTTCGTACCACTCCAGGACAACATTTGAATAGTGCTTGGCACGAGCCAGGTAGCATTCGCAAGGCACTCGTGTGGCTACACCAGAGGAAGGAGACGCTTCTGTGTAGACACTCCCGAGGCAGATCTCCCCGTTCAGAGTCCTGGTAGTCACGAACGGTGAACTCCGGTTGCAACATGAGCAGATCGCTTGCCAAATATTTATTTCTTGGCAAACTTTGAAAGTTTCTGCTTAATTACTTTCTCCTGAACATCAAACTCATGTTGGGCGATGAAGAACAGTAGCTCCGGAGCTGCCGGAAGTCCGCCTTGACGTAAGTCTCAACATCCATGATGAGATAATAAGACTTCGACAGCATCTGGGTGTACAGATTCCGGATTCATGACTTTCCCCCCATATTTGGAGCCTTCTGCACTTTGTACGTATGCAGTTCCTCCCTGTTCTTGGCTCTCTGAACGAAAGACTTGGCTAGGACAGATTCAACTGTTTGGCAAATCCCCGACAGAAGCATTGGGATTCCGCTTAAACGCTTTCACCACACGTTTGTGGTCTAGATCACTAATAGAACATCCATTCTGACCGCATTTCTCCTTCCGTTTGATGCTCAGAGTTTCGTAGTAACGTTTAATGCACTATTCCGAGTTGTTTTCCGGTGTCCCGATGAGAGAGTTGAGTATTTTCGGGGTGCTTGCGCAAAATCAATTCACGACGTTGCTCGTGACGTCATTTTTGTCCAATTTTCGAAAAACCGACAGCGATAAAAATACAAAAAAAAAACATTCCTAACAACATTGACTCAAATTTTCAAGAGAAAATACCCAATCGGTAATTTTCTATCGTTTTTTTTAGGTTATGCAATTTAATGTAGGACACCCTGTACATGAATAGGCTTAAACATAAAGGTAAGAGGGGAAGAACCGATTAATCGTGGCCGTCTCGAGTTAAAGTTCCGACAGATGTTAGAAAAAGGTGTACCAACTCAAGTGGTTCTCGAGAGTGGTTCATTTAAATTACACATGTCCGGGACTTTTAGACTGTAGTGTACACTCGTATAAGCAAATGAACCAGCAACGTCTGCAACACAAGCGCATTTGACACACGTGAATGTCTCGATGACTCGATGGACCAACTTCAGCGATGATCGAGAAGTTAAAAACGTAAAGCATATTGACAGGATGAATTAAGGTGTTTCCAGCATGTATCATATAACAGAGTAGGGTCATTAAGCCGAATGGGTCACTAGGCTGAAATTTGAAAAGCGAAAGATTGAAGTATTTTTGGATATCTTTGCGGCATGAAACTAATGAACTTTCATGGAAGATTACATCTTCTCTTAATCTTGTCTTCTCTAAATCTAAATCTTATAACAAAACATACAATTGGTTTGAATTTATTATTTTTTGAAATTTTCAGGACATATAAAAAGCAGTTTTTTTTTATAATTTCTAATAAATTCTGGCATTATACTCACACGTATTGTCAAAGATATAATAGATATCAATATTTCTTGAAATTTCTATCTATGATATTTTTTCTTCCTAAAACCACGAGGAGTTCACTCTGAATTCAAACTTTGAATCTGCATATTTCGTGGAAGTTTGAGTGTAGTATTCTTGAAATCTCTTGGGAAATGAGATTTCTTTTTCTTTCAGTGATAAGTTGTTTTTTCCTTCTTGTTACAAATCTCTCTATTTGATAAAGGGTGTACCGTTTAAAATTTGCACACACTCAAACTGCTCTAACTTTTGATATGTTGGGTAAAATTAATTAGAATTTTGCGTAGACATAGTTTAATGTGTATTGTTTACACTCTGTGAGTTGATTTCATCAGGTGCGCAAAAGTTCTCAAAATAGCGACGTAGGAAAAAGTTTTGCACAAGAACATTTGAGAATAAGGATCTGTCGCATCGTGCCATGGGAAAAAAAGTAGGGAATCCCGAATTCCGCGGTGTCATAAAACGGTTCGAAGAACGTCTGACTGTTGATGGAAATCTAAGATCAGGAAAAAACGTAAACCGAATGTCATTAGACAGAAACCAACCGCTTTAGTCGAGATGTGGCTAAAAAATTGCATATGAGCAAGACTTTCGTGCAGAACACGAAAACTCGAGCTGGCCTACGTACGTTTAAGGTTCCAAAACCCAAACCGTTACGAGAAACAGAATAAGGTCGCAAAAAGCCGTGTTCGGAGGTTGTACGACCAGAAGTTAACGAAACCACACTGCTTTGTAATGGATGATGAGACCAGGTTTCCAGGAAACCTGTATGTGACTGCTAAGGATAAGTGCTTAAACTTATCTTGCACCTTTCTTTTTATAATAGCCGTATAAATTTCTTGACCTGAGAGCTGCTTGATGAATGCTTCATCGTCCATTTCTTCGTAATCAAACTTGGTCAACAAACTCGTGTACAATTTACGCGCTTTTTCTTTGGCTGTTGTGTTTTGATTATCATCTCGACTTGAAGCAATAAACAATTTAGGGGATTTCCTCTTCCTGCAGTCATGAGCAGTTTTTTCTAACTCAAAAACTAGAATTCTTAGAACTTATCTTGATATCTTTGCGATTTTGAACCATAATTAGAACATTCGTCGGATACTTTTCATTTGTTCAATCGTGTCTAGTTCTTTCAAATTTCAAATATATCAATTGGCTTTTTCAATCTTGTTTAACATGGAATTTCGTATTTCTTGCAATGTTTGTGACAAAAAAATAATACTTTTTAATAAGAGATCCATCCTTCATCAATCCTAAGCAGTTCTTTTTAATTTCATATCTTTCAATCATGTTAGCTGCCCCGTTGATTTTTTAATGTTTATAATAACTCCTTCCTTGAAATTTTAGCAATGAGCAGTTATAAACAAAAAATTAAAAAAAAAAAGAATTCTTATACACTCAGGTGGCCTACTAACCAATTCGGCAATATGATTTATTCGGCATTATGGACTAATGGTATTCGGCCCAAATTCGGCCATTCCACCCCGTGGCATTCGGCCGAAAGTCATCAGGCCGAATGACACTTGCCCAAACGCCATTAGGCTGATGACTTTCGGCCTAATGACCCATCACCCATTTAATGATATTGATTTTCAGAGAATGCACCTTAGTTCTTGAGTTTTAGAAATTGTAGGTGTACTGTCAAAATACTCGATTTCACAAAAGCACTTGTTAATGCTCAAGCATTCGGATTCAATCTCAGCTAAGCGATCAAAGCTGTCATCGCTCATTAGAGTCATACATTGCCAACCATATCCGCACAGTCAGTCGGTATGTAAGCGAGGATTGCAAAAATGAAATCTTTTCTGCAACAAACTCGCCCAACTTCTTCCCTCGAATCACGTTTTTAGGCAAGATGCTGCACTGCAATCTTTTCTTTTCCGGAAACTTCCTACTGTCGGCTGGGCCCAACATAAGGCCTGTCTGTGTTGAGCACGTTGGAAATTTTCCTCACGATTTCCCAACACAGGCGAAATCTGACAAAAGTGCTTGCTAGGCCCCGGCCCTGCGAAAGGAACGATGACAAAACGAAAGCGGCTGCTGTAGCAGGTAGGAGATGTCTTTTTTCCCCGAGCCGTACGTGTACATAATAGTCAGTGCGGAGCGCGGCTTTTCCAGCAGAATCTTTCGTTCTTCACAAAAATGTATGTTTTTCTACGTGTCACGATCAACTTGTCAACAAAGAAAGTGGATGTGGCGAAAAGTTTGTCTTCATCAGGCGGGTGACGGTTGTAGCCGCAGTGTGTTCCCCTACTTTTAGTGGTGTCTTGTGGTGGTTCCTGTTGATTTAAGATCCATAATAACTTAGAAATCATTAATACTTCTGGTTTTTGAAATTATATAAATTTAGCAAATTGAAACAATAATTCGAATAAAAGATTAATTAACGAAATATTTCGTTTGTTCGACAATTCGTTTCGTAGAATTCCAATAAAAAAAAGTTTAGAACCTTTGAATACACTATACTTCCTTTTTCTGTTTTCGAACTTTAAACGACTAATTTATAAAAATAAGAAATTTCAGACCCACTTAAAAGAGTACGAAAAATTCGTATATTAAAAAAAAAGAATAAATTCAGTTTTCACATCTTCTTCATATCTTATTGTTTTATCTTTTTAGACTTTTTTAGTGCATCCACAAATGTGTTCTCATTGCACTTCAACAGAAAAGAATTGGAACCAGTTATCAAAACAATCGTAAGAGAATTACCGAAAATCGGATCCACCCCAGCGAAATGTGCCCATGTCACTGAGGAAGCATATTATTCCTTCCACCGAATTCTTTCGTCCTCAATGCAGGTAAAAGTCTCATGCCTCCGGATACTTCAGCGGTAATACAACGAATAGTGAAGCTGAAAAGATTGAGCTTGGCATTCAAAGTTAATTTCAAAGACATGTGTCCCGTTGTTGGGCGTGTGCAGTTGCTTGCATATCCGACGCGACACATTTGTGGAAATCTGTGCCACACCTTCGCCCGAAATTCTTATCATCATCGAAAATAATTGCGTCATCGTCCCCTTGGTTGTCACCGCATTTAGCGCAAGGCGCAGTCCATTAATTTTGTCCGATTCAGCCGGATGAGGTTTCTCATAATGGACGCTCCGGTCTTCTTAGATATCATCATTTATCGGTAAGTGGTGACGAGCGAAATTCCTTCCTCCGCCGCCTCCATCAATCTCCCCGAGCTCAACACTTTGCGGGAAAATTAACGATCACTCTCATCACCACGGACACACCAAACTACTGACTGCTTTGAAAATTCTTAGATGAACGGACGGTCGAACGGAAAGTGTCATTGTACACCTCGTCTTCATCAAGCGACCACCCTCCACCGTTGCCGTTTTCGCCGTCGTTGCTGCCCTCGTGATGGATAATGTTTCAGCCCCTTTTCAGCTCCATTAACAATCTTTTGTAACTTAATTGAAACCATCAACTGCGAACGTTCGCCGGTTATGCTGGATGAAATAAAAAAAAAGACGACCGGTTGGGAGTGAGGCCACACTTTTATATGTTCCGAAACCTTCCGGAATAGGAGATGATATAGCGCACGGCTGATGCCCGAAAGCTGTTTCCTCTTATTGGAGATTTCTCGTTTGTGGTCATTGTGTCCATATGCTGTACACGGATGGGTGAAACGACACTGACGTAGGAAGGAACGAAAATGGGAGGTCGGGTTGGATTTTTTGCTATCACAAACATTGAGAATATCTTTATAATAATACGAATTATTCGTATATATGGAACCGAACATTTTAGATAGTACGAAACTTTCGTAAAATCATAAAAAAATCAATTTTTTGTGAGCATCCGAATATCTGAAACTTTTCGTGTTGTGTAACCAATCATATTCGTACTATACGAAATTAATGTTATTGTACGAAATTCTTCGTATATACCACATTCTACGTTGATTTTTCGGATCCATGAATCATAACAAAATATGCAAATTTTGCTGAGCTAAAATGTTGGAGCGACATTTTTTGTACTGTAGTATTTCCGAAAATTCACATACACACTTAGAAATTATGGATTTTACACGAGACGTAATTCATGTTTGTAAAAAGTCGGGGAACGTAAAGAAAGATTTCGTGTAAAATTATGTCTCCTGCAACTGACACATACGCAATGCGACGAAAGAGGTGTTTGATTGAATTTATTTTCTCATCTCTTTCAACTCATTCCTATGTGCTAAAGAACGCTTGCAGGTGTCGGTCCTAGGAGACAGAAATTTACTTGACATTTTGGTAGTGTGTAATATTTTAACGCTCAGTAGTGAAAACAACACAATCAATGAATTTATTCCACTAGACAAATAAAATACTCGTTCACTTTTAATAAGTGCCTACAAGACAATGAGATTGACAGAGAAAGAAAGAGAGAGAGAGAGAGAGAGAGAGAAAGAGAGAGCTGCGGTATAAAAAGCCAGACCCGGGGCTGTCTAAAGTCTTCGACTACGTATGTTTCATCGTCCATTATGACACGAGAAAATGTTTGCAAAAAAGCAGTGACGAATAATTCGTTAACTGGCCTTGGTATTTAAGAGCGCTGCATAAGAGAGAATAATACCACAACAATGTTCCCAAAATGTTATGCGAATACCAAATTTAGGGAAGACAATACCACAATAGTACCTCTCAGGTATTCCCAGGTAAGTAACAAGTTTTGTTATGCGAGAGTTTTTTTTGCTAGCGAGTCTTAGGTATTTTGCATAGGTATTTTACCTTTTCTGCTGTACTCTTAATTACCAAGGCCAGCAATGAAACATTCACGTTGTTCCCGAAGCTCTGCTTCTAGTGAAAACAGGCGGTATGGAACGTAAAACACATTATCTGTACTTACACCTTACTCAGTTTTATCCAAAATAGGTTCGGATTCTAGCGTAACCAAGGCATAAATGATCGTAGTCTATTAAGACGGTACCTTCCCATGGAACATTGCTGGTTTTATCATGGTTTTATAGCATTCTTGAAGTCTAATTCATGCTCTTCAGAACCCTTATAAAACCAAAATTGGTACTTGGGTTAGTAGAGTTAGCTGAACTTGATGAGCACGGATGGAAATCTTGTTTACTCGCTTTCGGCGTTAGAAGTGTGACATCAGCTGGCCCAGATATCAATGTTCTCAAATCGAATATGTTTGCAGCACTTTCAAAGGGATAGGAATGTAAGATTAGCTGAATTTTATGCACTTGGTTGTACATCTGGTTTGTTTGTTTAGCCTATCCACGTTAAATTGCAGACACTTTTCTTTCAGTGTAGATTTTGAATTATTTCGATCGTTGAAACGTTTCACTTATTTGACAGCTGCAACTCTTCACTTTATTTCGTGGTACACTATGTTTACATTCTGAATGTAAACATTCTGAATGTGAATTTATCCGTACGCGATCTTGCCAAGAAACTACCGAAAAGGGCCGTGTTTTGTTTTTGCAAATCATTTGAACAGCGCTTGACTGTGGATCGGAAGGTTGGGAGTGGAACAAACCGAAAAGCATGCTCCCGAAAATTGGACAAGAAGGTTGTAGCCATTATTGCAAAAAATCCCAATCTTTCTATGCGAAATGTGGCTCGCAAAGTTGAGAAGTCAAAATCATACGTACAAAAATTGGAGCAGTCCTGTGCTCCTTGGAAGGCGTACAATCACAAAATTGAATTCAGTCCTTGGAAGGCGTACAATGAGGAAAAGGTGCCCAACCTTAATGACAAGCAACATTTAACCTCATAAAGTCTTGCTAAGGAGCCAAACACAAATTTTTTGAAAACATTTGCTTGTATCATAATCATAATCTTTTTATACCGCAATGCAAAGGAATGCCGTTGCCGAGCATTTCTGGACAAAAAAGGTGTCCAAATTCCCGAAGAATCTAAATGTTTCGTCCCTACCGGCACTATCTTATCACAATGCGAAATCCGTCATGGAATGATATAAGGTACAAGAGGTTAAATACGTGCCAATCCACCAAACTGTCCAGAACATCGGCCAATGGAGAAGTACTGGGCTCTAATTAAGCGGAAACTCTTCGAAACTTCGAACAAACGAAAAGCTGGAGAATTGTCAAGGCGGGCGTATCTGATGATACCGTACAAAACCTGATGGCGAGTGTACCGCAGAAAGTTCGAGAATTTTACGGTAAGAAGGATTAATATCTCAATAAACTGTTTTGAATTTAGATATAACTCTAATATTGTGAAATATACAACCGGTTTTGTTGAATTATGTGTATTTTTTTTTGCTGCTATTATTTTGGTGTCCGGAATTTTACGTCGACAGGCTTTATTCGGATTAGGTGTTGAAGCAGCAGCCGGAGCAGATCGGCAAGAGAATTGCCGTATGTTTGCTCCTTTTTTCTCATTTCTTCTTATGGCTTAGAAATATTCCAATAACGATGTTAATAAACAAACCAAATTGTCTTGATCACCTTACCTATTAGTTATTCCTTTGATGTCAAACAATATTTGACTATTTTAATGAGAAGCAATTTTCCGTGAAACCAAATTTGTAGAAAACAACAACTTTAATCTTGACTTTTGACAGTAGTCAAGGCAATAAAAACAAATACCAATAGTAACGGAGACAGAGAGAGGTAAGACAAAAATTTAAATCCGTAAGTATTAGTATCAAGTAATCCACGACGTCACTTTTCATTGATTAAATGTTGGTTTTCGGTGGTATTCACGATAATAACGGTAGTTGTTTTCCTATGACGAAAGTCTCGGGCTGAAAGTAACCCCCCCCTCCCTCTCTCTCTCTCTCGCCCTCTCTTGCCCGCTCTTTTATTGTCTTTTAGGCGCTTATTAAAAGTGAACGAGAATGACTTAAACCATTTCATGCTTCATTCTTGGGTCGCCTAGGTTTACCGAGGCTAATGTTACGAGGAATTAATAGAATCGAGCGCTGCGAGAACTGCACAAGTCAACCGAGGGTTTCCAAGATGCAAAGTATTTCCCGACATTCTTAAGATGAAAAATATTTTAAGGCTTATTTCTTAAGATGCCAAATACTTCAAGGATTATTCCAAGGATTTTCCCGTAACGCTGGTAGATCACCTTTTTGTGGTGCGTTACGGGGTCTCAGATCTACCACCGAGCCCTAGACCGCGTTAATTCAAACTAGGGAACATATTTGTTTTTTTTTGTAGTCAAAGGAACATATCTTAGTCCTATTACCTTTTATGTCTTGTGAAAAGTGACAATACTCGGATTGAGCTACCGAGGATGAGCTTGGAATAAGGAAAACATGGTTAGTCTTCCCAAGTAATATTGTCAAAACCATCCAGCTTTATTGAGTTTTATTAAAGTTTTATGAAAGCCACTAGAAATCAATTTGGTTTTATTATGGCAATAAGAGGTGCCAATAGGTTTCAAATTTTAGCCAGGTTTATGAGAACCTACGCAGCTACTTTATAACGATCCTAAAACCTTGTCTTCTAAAGTTCCTTTTACTCATATCAAAGGTTTTATTTTGACTTATGAACTCGTAAAATGCTGTTTTGAAATACCTTTTTATGACTCATTCAAATTGTCTTATTATGGACAGTTGAAAAGGAATTTGAAAACTATTTTGCCTCCAGTAAATGCAGTGAACGGCATATTGGCATTGAGGAAAGCCACCATATGACCAAATAGTTTTATAATAGTCATTGCGAAGATAAATGGGCTTCTTGGCAAAACTGTGATTTCTTTCAATAGCCGTATTGAAATACATGAAATAATTGTAATGTGGAAAAAAAAATACACCAAATTTAATATATAATGCAAATGAACTGTAAATTTATCGAATATATACGTTTCAATTTTGTTTTTGTTGATGTGAACTCTCAAAATCTCCGAGGCGCTTCTATTTTCGGTTCGTGCCAATATTCACCATAAAAGCAAATGCAAATATGATTTGGAGCATGATACGCTATAAAGAAACTTAATTTGTTTTGCAACGCTAGAACTTTTTTCTTAGATATTCTTTACTGTTAAATGAATCAGAAGAGCAGAGAATTGAACAAAGCAGAACAAAAAAAAAATTAACCACGATATCACCGTGAAGTTTGACAGCTGTGGCTATTTGACCCTATGCTGGTTTTCATGGCAGCTAATAGGTTTTATGAAGGTTCTCAAGTAGTCATAACATCTTTCACTATAACATTTTCATAATCTTTATGGTCTTATAAAAGTTCTGTTAATTTTTTTTCACATCCGTCTATAGAGTTGGCCACATTGTACACATTTCGGCCTTAAAGATGCACAGAGGAAGTGTTGGTGAACAAAACAGTTTAGAGTGTAGTTTTATCAACGATGCCGGGATGAGTGCTATACAGCTAAAATAAAACTAAAATTGTTACTTGGGTTCATTTATGTGAATTCTCATTTTCTATTTGATGTTCTATAGTTTAAATTGGTTGTAACCAGGGTTCAGATGCATGGTCAGTATCGGAGTTATAGTTTGTTTGATTTGCATTGAATCCCGTTTTGACTGATAATGGAGCGCGCCTTTGAAGGGTGCTCTCACTCCTCAAAGGGTTTCAATAGTGGAAACCTACAACAAAACTCTATGTATTGCCAACAAAACAAACAACGACAACTGTAACAACACCGAATACTTCATCATTTTTCATTAGTGATGAAGTAACTCAACATGCACTAAACATAGGATAAATTACTGGTCGCAGTGATTTATTTCCCATATAGAGGAAAACACTGACAATGTAACTTTTCAAGAATTGTATGTCGTTTATTAGCCGAAGATTTCCTTAGAATTCTTCAAGGCTTGCCGAGGTGTATGTTTGGAGGAATGTGTGTGATTTCCAAAATATCACGTTGTTCCGGAGAAGGCGAAGTTATTCGGCCATGTTTGTTTTTGTTTAGAGTTAGCTTTTATTAGTAGTTGTATTTCTGCTTTAGTTATAATACACATTTTTCATACACAGATAAGAAGAAACATTGAATTTTCTGCATTATCTAATGCACATAGAGGGAATGCAAAATTTGGCAGAACATAATGGGGTATTTCATGTAAATTTAAGCCAGATAACGCCTGAATCTAGCCTGTTGTATGAAAGATTGCCAACATTGTTGTATGGCGCATACAAGATTGCAAACAATTTCGTTGTTCACGCGTCCTTTGGCTTGGAGTTAAACGAGCAAAAAATTTAACGCGCTTTTTAAAATAAGAGTTACAGTGGTTCATACGCTACTAGGAATAGTCGAAAAATCTGTGTTAGTAAAAGAAATAACAATTTGTTTCTTTTGGATATTGATGGAGCGTTTGACAATACATCTTGTTCCTCAATGGCTTGAGCTATGAAGAAGAAGAAGAAGTTTAACTCTAGCGTTGTCAATTGGAGAAATCAAAGCAAAAAGAGGAATTACTTCTGAGCTAGGAGGAGCTTCTATTAAGGTAAAGGCAACGGAAGGATGCCCCCCAGGAGGAGTATTCTCCCCACTTATATGGTCCTTAGTTGTAAACGATCTTCTCAGAAGCTGAGAGGCGAAAGGTTTCGGGACTGTAGGCTTTGCGAATAACATTGTCAAGAGGGAAGTTTGACCATGTAGTATCCGGTAAAATGCAACAGGCTTTAACGGTTACCCAATCTTGGTGTATGAAGGAGGTGTTGTGGCTTGCAGGAAATAACAGCACGCTTTTGATTATAACTACTAAACTAATTAACTTTATTGGTAATTTAATCAATTCAAACTTGTGACTACTACATCTGTTCACTTCGGTGGTCGGTCGGGAAAGAGGTCGAGAACACATGTCGTACTTCGCACAAACTTATATGCTATAATCTAATATCAATTATGGCTACTCATGGTAATAATTATTTGTATTTGTATTTGTATTTGTAATTGTATTTGTATTTAAAATAATCCATCTGACAATAGGTAGTCTTAATGAATAAAAAGGAACTAATAATTATAATGGTTTGGCTTTCAAGCCAGAAATGAACCTAGGGATATATCATCTCTCCCGCTTTAAACCGCTTTAACGCTATAGAAAACATGAGAACGATTTCTTACATTCTACAATTACAATACTTTTCATGCTAATACAATAATCATACACTTATAGATGAATTGATCTTTTTTTGAGTTACATAGACAACAACCAATTACTGGTAATACTAAAGTCTTGGCTGACCTATAAGTCGATTTGATCGAAGCACTTTCGGTGGTTTCGACTCACTACGTCGACGTTTTCTCGATTTATTCTTCCTATTTTTTGATGTTGGTTGGTTTTGTTGAACGGTTGTGGTCTCGACTACCACCGGCAGATGACGATTGTTGTCGCTAGGTAAGCCGACCTGACTGGATTGGGATTGTACGACCGGTATTGAAGGATGGAATTCATCAGACAGATTTGAGAAACGAATTTGATTCACATGAATCATTCGCACGTTCCCGGTAAGTTCTTTAATATGATTCCGATAGAGTACTTTGTCACCGACGTTATACTTTACCGTGGATTTCAACGGTTCAACGAATTCTTGTGCTGTTTTGGTTTAACATCAGGTTTAGGGTGAATACTCTCAATTTCAACCTTTCGCGGATTGACAATATTGATCAACGTTCGGGAATATATTTGAAAAGCATTGACAAAGGTGTTTGATTTGTTGTCGTCGACGGGGTGTTCCGGTAATTGATTAAGAACCGGTTGATCTTACGCTCAAAAGACAACAGTTTACACTTTTCGTCAAGCAAATAAATTTTTAGAACATCTTTGACTGTTCTTACACCCCTCTCGGCCAACCCGCTAGGTTGGGGGTGGTAGGGTGATCATTTTAAAACTTTAACACCATTGGCCTTCAAAAATGGAATGTAATATTCTGAATTGAAAGGAGGGCCGTTATCCGTAGCAACCTCCTCAGAAATTCCGAAGTATGCAAAAAATGATTCAACTTGCCCAATTATGTGCATACTGTTACTTGATTTAATTGCACGTACGTCAATAAATTTAGAATAGGCATTTACTATAATTAAAGCAGTAATATCTTCAAAATAAAATAAGTCCACGTGGATGCGTTGAAAAGGACGGTCACATTTTTGCCAAGTGCTTTTGACTTTTTCCTGTGGAACGGCTTGGCGTTGCTGACATACTTCACAATGTTTGATGAAATTATTCAAATCAACATCGAAATTCTTCCACCGAACATACATGCGACCCAGCATTTTCATACGGACAACCCCATCATGGTTGGAATGCAGCTGATTGATGATAGTCGACTTAAGGTTTTCTGGGACAACCCTATCGTCAAAATACAAAACGCTCTCGTCGATTCCAAAGTGAGAACTCAAATTAAAATACGGTTTTAAACTTGGATCAACACAGTGTGTCCAACCTAATTTTACAGTTTCAAAAAGTTTTGTCAAAATTGGATCATATTGCTGATTTTGTCGTATTATTTCTAGATTTACAACACTGGGAGCACCGGATAGACCTTTTTGCCGAGACTGACATGCTCTATACCAGTTTCATCAGGCAGAGGAAGGCGTGAGAGTGCATCAGCATGATTCATCAGTCGGCCTGGACGATGCTCGATAACATAATTTTAACCAGCAACAATTAGGGACCACCGCTGTAGTCGGGCTGCTGCGATTGCTGAAGTTCTCTTGGACGGATTAAAGATTTCTTTAATCCCACTATTATCCGTAATCAATGTAAATTTGGCTCCGTATAAGTACTTATGGAACTTTGAAATTCCTAACATAACAGCTAATGCCTCTTTATGCACCTGGGCAGGTGTTAGAGTCGATGATGCGAAACAGACGGGTTTCTCAATATTATCGACTAGATGCGATAAAACCGCACCGACAATATATGGACTGGCATCAACAGCAAGAATGATCGGCTTATCCGGGTCAAACGGTTCGAGAAGATCACTCTGAAGCAATAAAGACTTGGTACTTTCAAATGCTTGACGGCAGCCAGGAGTCCAAATAAAACGACTATTTCTACGGAGTAGATTATAGAGAGGACGTAGTTCTATCGATAGATTCGGAAGAAATCTATGATAATAATTGAGTAGACCCAGATATGCTTGGAGTTACGTTACATTTTCAGGTGCGAGGGCGTCAACTATCGCCTTTACCTTAGACTCGCTAGGTCGTATACCTTCAGACGTGGTGTAGCCCAAATATTCAATTTCTGATTGAAAAAAACTGGATTTTTAAAAACTAGTCATAACGTTGAGATCGTTAAGCTTCCCAAGAACGAGGTAAAGGTTCTTCCTACAATCTTCCACGGTTGCTCCACCAACAATAATATCATTCAAGTACGCTATTCTTGGGGAATAGAATCTGATCAATTATCGATTGGAAGATTGCGGGGGCGAATGTTATCCCAAAAGGCATCCTCGTATAGCGAAATAGACCTTTATGGGTATTTATAGTACAAATACTCTGTGACACTTCAGATAGCTGGACCTGTAAGTAGGCTCCTGATGAATCTATCTTACAGAAACTTTTCCAGGTAGCCACCTTAGACAAAATATAATCGATTCTAGGTAGGGGATAATGGCCAGCGGTAATGTAACGATTTAAGGTGGCTTTACCGTCCAAACAAATACGCGATGATCCATCTTTCTTTGTGACAACCACGATAGGACTTGCCCAAGAAGATGATCGCACAGAAATCAAAATGCCTACGACGGCTAACTGCTCTAAACTTTTGTCAATTTTGTCGCGAAGAAGAAACGGAACTGTGTATGCCTTGTGAAATACCGGCGTAGCGTTCGGTTTCAGGACAATTTCCGCTGGATAACCGGTAATCGCGCCTCTATCACTGTCGGATACTACATTCGAAAATCGCGCTTGGATCTCTGCCTCAAACGATGGTTCTAAACTACTTACGGACTCAACTGAAAACACTTTCCTCCAATCCAGGTACATCCAATCCAAACAGTCACGCCCAAGTAACGGAGTAATTTCCTTGTCGGTGGAAATCACGACCAAGCTCAACCTCCGGATATATCAGATGGGTCTATGCGTTATTTCATCAAAATTAGTAATTGTACCTTTGACAGAAAAGAGAAAGCTTAACCTTAAAGCACTCGAGCTTGGAGGTGAACACATTCAATTTAGTAAACAGGTTACATACCTAGGCGTAATTTTGGATGCTAAGCTGAACTGGAATGCACTGAACTGATTATGCGATAAGCAAAGCTATTAGTGCTATATGGTTATGCTCCAAAACTATTGGCAGGTAATGGGGCTTAAGACCTAAAATGATTAAGTGTTATACGTTCAAAAATAACGTACGCTTCATCAGTGTGGTGGGCGAAAACCAAGAAAGCTACTGCAGAAGCAAAGCTTGCAAAACTTCAACTACTTGCACGACTTGAGATATGCGCAGCAAACCATCGAAAGCACTAGATGCAATTCTCAATCTGCTGCCGTTGCATGATTATGTGCAGTTAGAGGCGGAAAGAAGCGCTCGGATGCCGAAAAGCTCTAGAAATATAATGTTAGGTGATCTAACCAGTCATCTGACTATATTACAACATTTTAAAAGTAGACCGCTGATAACTATGAACAGAGACTGGATGGAAATTAAATGTTGCTAATAACAAAAGGTGATAACCAATTGGTTGGTTTCAGACAGTGTAACCAGTCCAAAAGATTTCCCAAACGCAAACAAAACAATAGAGGCGCGAGATTCTCGTAGGACCGCGTTGGTTTATAGTAATAATGGTAATATTCAAATAAAAATACGTACCATAACACATATGGTTGATAATTATTGAGCAAGGTAAGTCGTGTATTTGGGTGCATATGAAGTTGTATTATCTATCATCTCTTAAAATCCAACGCTCTGTAATTATTATGTTTTTTGTTGTTGTTACTCAATAGCCTCGCGCTTCCGCTTGCGAGACTCCGCAACGTATTTCGATTACCTTTGCTGAGCCAGTTTTTGAGAACGTAGTAGTCAAACTGGACAATGAAACTTTTCACTCTCTTGTTTTATGCCCACAGAAAATGAAAGCATTAGAAAAGTAAGAAGATCCAATGAAACAATTCAGCTCCAACATTCGATTGGGGCGTATCCACTTTTGTAAAAAAACACTTTGTTTGCTTATTTATCGCAAGTAGAATACAATTCCTTCAAATCGAATATATCAGCGGATAGAGATAAAGCTCCTCTTCCTAAAAGAGTGCTTAATTTGTATTTGTGACCTTTTGTTCAAGAGAAAATAACTACGGAAGCCACTGTTTTCAAAAGTTGATTCGCCTTAGTCTAGTGTTGGCGCTGAATTATTATTTAACTTTAACCTAAAAACTGTATTCGATGAAATTTGGACACACAAAATAGGTCACCAAGATTTTCCTTTAGCCTGATTCTTTTCAAACTTTCTGGAAATAAAGTACTACTAAATGGTTAAGTTTTGACATCATTGGTTTATTGAACCTCTTCTCCCAACCCAAATGCCCGCACCTTTGCCTTGACCCCTTTCATCAAATTTTGGGCAATGATAGGACCGACTTGCTTACTTACTTTTAACCACACTTTCTTTAGTTCAAGTTCATTTTCTATCAGTTTTGGAGTTTTAACGAGCTTTGCCTTCATGATTGCCCAAAATTTTTCAATTGGGTGAAGTTCCGGAGTGTTTGGTACAAAAACTACATTATTATCTTTGTACCAGTCTAAGACGGGCCGGGCATAGTGGCAAGATGCCAAATCCAGCCAAAACAGTGTCGGGCCATCGTGAGATCTCAAGAAGGGCAGAAATCGTTTTTGGAGGCATTCGTCCTTGTAGATTTGTCCGTTGACGGTCCCAGAGGTGATGAAGAGCTGACTCATTTTGCCACATCCGCAGATCGCTTGCCAGACAAGGAATTTTTTGGCGAATTTCGACAGTTTCTTCTTCCGTACACTCTCGTGAACGGCCAACTTAGAGGTGGCGACGTAGTGTTCCTGCCCTGGCATTTGTTTGGTGTCGGCTTTAATGTAGGTCTCATCGTCCATCACAATGCAGAACGGTTTTGAGAGCCACTCCCTGTACAGTTTTCTTGCACGAGTTTTGGCCACCGAGTTCTGTTTATCGCTCCGGTTCGGTGCCTTATGGACCTTGTACAAATGTAATCCAGAAAGTTTCATTGTTTTCTGCACAAAACAAACTGAAACTTTTGCCTTTTTCGCAACATCCCTGATCGAAATGTTGGGATAACGCTTAAATTGGTTCAATACCATCCTTGCCTTCTCCGGATTTGATGTGCCAAGTTTTTTGCCACTACCATTTTTCCGCTTGGTTGTCTTACGGTCCTTGAACGTTTTGATTACATGAGATACGGTTGAATGTGCGATTCCGAGCTTTTTTCCGATCCATCGATGAGAAGCGTCTGAAATCACACGACCGATTTTCACGAAACTCATTACACAATTGACACTACACAATGAAATACATTCAGTTAAAATTTCAATAATTTATACCCACACGCTAAAAAGTTACGAACAATTGCGTGTGTCCAAATTTCATCGAATACAGTCTTTAGAAAGCAAAACATCGGAGTATCTGCTTTGCAGTTGTAGTGAATTTTACAATTTTCTTGGTAATCGAGGTTACAGCCCAATGAGTTTTGGTCTGACTATCCTAGTAAGGTGATTGGGTTCATGAACCAAATCATACCCGACTGGGAACGTGTCGTGACAAGCAGCTGATTACCCAACAAATGATGGTCAGCTTCCCCAAAGCGTATAAATTAAACAGGGATATGTGTGTATGTATACAATCAATGTCCCACTGACCCCATGAGGTCTATACAGGTGGCGAAGAGTAGGGTGTTTGTCGGTATTAGTAACGAAAAATGTGTAAACAATCCATGATTTCGGGTAGTGACGTAAAACTCCACAAACAAGCGAATGATAACAGAGCAAGTTAAGTTTTTTTCCACATCCTTTTAGTGCACAAAAAGGCATTTTTCAACCGAAACCTTTGAAAAACTATAACAATTACCGAAAATAAACATTCTATCTTGTTATTTGCTGCTGTTGTAAATTGTTGTTTTTGGAGATCTACGTCACGCATGTTTACAAAAAACAGGCTGTGCATCATCTCACGAACACAATAACAGTATTTAGCATCGCACTAATACAACTTAACCACTTCTTCTCCACCTGTTTAGACCTCATTGCCACTGACCGGCACTGCTTTTATGAAGGAAACCTATCTGCGTTTCTTCGTTGATTTATATGTTATCAGGATGTGCAAACATTTTTAGCCTTGGAGATTGAAGGTGACGGCTCTATTGAAAATCCAACGACTCATTTAAAGAATGCCTGGTCATACACGTACATTCTGAGATCATCGTCAAGTACAATAAGCCTCGCATGAAAATCTTCATATATCAAATGGATAGAAAAATAGACATTCTTGATCCTGGTATGTATATAACTAAGGTATATTTTCTATAATACAAAACGACCTCACCAAGTTCCTTATCCAATGCAGAAAAGCGGCTCCGGGTGCCGGACTATTAAACAAGAAATGGACAATACAAAACTACTAATGCCCAACCTATCTGTCAAAACACGGGCACAACACACTTTTAGCGGGAATCTATTAAATTGACAACGTCTCATGGATAGCACTCGGATGTTTATAATTTAACGTTTTGTTTTGGTAGAACAAGTAAAATGAAAATTTCCGAAAACAACGCACCAAAAGCAAAACCCCTCAGCTTCAAAGCACGCCTTGCTGAGATCTCTCGTATACAGTAAACAGGGATATACTACAAAAGTTCGTATCAATCGACACTGTAGTGGATTCTACGATTTTCAAATCTACTTTTAATCTATTTCTGGAAGTTTTGTAATGTAGTTTCCATTGCATTATATTCATGAGACCATCCCTAGCTCCGACACTGGTTCCCGTTCGGGCGCCCAACCATCGTTTCCATACGTGACCACTAACCAATCTTCACCACTGTCATCTCACCGAATCCAACCGCTGTCGATGGGAAACAATGTAATACACACAATCGCTACAACCCCACCAGAGGATACATCTCCGTCCGGAGCCCTTCAATCACGCTATTTCCATATTCTAGCAATTCCTTTGATCCTTCGTCCGAGTCGTTCATTGTGCGCAACCAATCGTCCTTCCCGTGAGTGTTTTGCTTCCTTCCATCATCATCGGTCCCGGCCATTGAAGCCTCAAAACTCCCAATAGTCACGCGTTCCAATCGCTCCGACCAAACCGGACAACGAAGGGCCAAAGTACCTAAAATCCTTCATTGCATTCGACGTCGTCGTCGTCGTCCCGATTCGACGCTGGCTGCTTTGTGTCCGTAACCATTAATCACTCGGCGGTTGATTGGGAGCAAATATAAAATCCGGCCGGTGTGTGGTTCAAGATACCTCCCACCCCCGCCCCGCTCTCGGATTCTCTCAAAATGAATGTTACAAGCCGGGATCTTGCCTCGTTTACGACTACGCTTTCACTGAGCACCGTTAGAAGAGGGGGGAGGGGGGGGGGGGATAAAGAATGCTTTTAAAACGAAACCGTTTTGCCGGACATGATTGCGGTCGTGGTCGTCGTTGTTGGCTGGTCCTTCGAGACCGGTGGGAGGGACAGGTTACTTTTGTACACAAGATTGGTTTTCCCGGAGATTCGGAATGATGAATTGGACGTTTTAGATTCACTGCCTAAAATGAGTAATGGTCGTTACATTCTCCGTAGATTTAATGTTAAAAAAAATCAACAGTTTGGATTGGCCCTAATCGAAAATTCCTTCCTCTTTAAACAAGAACCTTTTTGCATAAATTTCTCGGCGTTTCATGCGATGGAATACATTAGTGGCATTTGGTTGCATGAATAGATGAAGGAATTTCCGCTGGTCAGGAATTTTATCGGGAAACACGTGAAAAGAGAAATTGCTTCTGTCCGATTTGACGAGGGAAATTAATATCACTTGAAACAAGACACTAACACTAACAACATTGACGTGCGTTTCTTGCTTGTGTTTGATGCGAAGGGGAGAAGGGGTGAGGATGTTTCTCGTTTGGTTAACCAGAAATAAAATTCATTAAAAAGGTCGCCC
This sequence comes from Aedes japonicus, assembly GCA_034211315.2. Taxonomy (NCBI): domain Eukaryota; kingdom Metazoa; phylum Arthropoda; class Insecta; order Diptera; family Culicidae; genus Aedes; species Aedes japonicus. The sequence goes on along the minus strand of JASCZW010009671.1, from coordinate 313 downwards.
GTAAGCTCACTCCAAAGAATGACCACTTTCTCAAACGACGAGGTGGGCGGGAAAATACTTTTCACGATCAATTTAGCACGCTTCTGCACTAATTGAAGCAATTGCTCTGTGAGCTCTCGTTGCTTTTTTTTAGGGATGGATGTGAAAGGTGTCACCTTTCTTCGTGGCCGACTTGGTGCGAACCGAATCACTGCAGGTGCAAAATTGATTCGGACCTCGGTTGTGGGACAAAGATGGTAACGTGCTATCTCGGTTGAAAGGATCTCGCTTTTGTTATAAGAAATGTCTAGTTTTGGTCCAAATACGAATGCTA
>JASCZW010009670.1:0-40997 GCA_034211315.2 Aedes japonicus | reverse complement strand
GAGTTTACTAATATGTCAAAAGTGTGGGTGTGTTTTGATCGAGGTACGTTGAGACTTTTTGAGATAATGTTGCAACTTCAATTCTGTGAAACATACGGGAGGGAGGGCTGAGTACCACTTTATGCCTTGTTCAGACGTAAAGGGTGATACGGTCAAAATTTGGTCAAGGGAAAACGCGTGTAAATCGGTGAAATCGTTTATTTAAAAATCAAATTAAATTTCTTTTTCAAGTTCAATTAGTATAAAATTCAGGAAAAATATTCAGTTAGGCTTCCGCTTTTCCAAATCCGAATTGCCGGGCCTTACGCTTGACCCCTGCCATCAGATTTTGTACAGCCACCTTGTCCACCTTCTTCGCCGCAGAAAGCCAGTTTGCCTTGAACTGCTGCTCGTCCTTAGCAGTTTTTTTGGTCTTCTTTAGGTTCCGCTTGACAATAGCCCAGTATTTCTCAATTGGGCGGAGCTCTGGCGTGTTGGGAGGGTTCTTGTCCTTGGGAACCACCTGCACGTTGTTGGCGGCGTACCACTCCATGGCCTTTTTACCGTAATGGCAAGATGCCAAATCCGGCCAAAACAGTACGGAACAACCGTGTTTCTTCAGGAAAGGCAGCAGACGTTTATTCAAACACTCTTTCACGTAAATTTCTTGGTTGACAGTCCCGGAAGCTATGAAAATGCTGCTTTTCAAGCCACAGGTACAGATGGCTTGCCAAACCAGATATTTCTTTGCGAACTTTGACAGTTTCGTGTGCTTGAAAATATCTGCTACCTTTCCCTTCCTTTTGCCGTATAAAACTCCTGTCCCGGAAGCTGCTTGTAGTCGGTTTTGACGTAGGTTTCGTCGTCCATTACCACGCAGTCAAACTTCGTCAGCATCGTCGTGTACAGCCTCCGGGATCGCGCTTTGGCCGTCGTATTTTGTTTATCATCGCGATTTGGAGTCACTACCTCTTGTAAGTCGATAGTCCGGCTCGTTTTTTGGCTCGATGCACGGTTGTAGACGATACACCCAGCTTATTTGTGGCATCTCGGAGAGATAGGTTAGGGTTTCGCTTGAAACTACCGGCAACTCTCTTTGTCGTCTCAGCGGCTTCCGGTTTTCGATTTCCCCGATCCAGACTTCCTGGCTGTCGACAAACGTTCCCAAACACTTTAATTACATTTGTAACGGTTGATTTGGCAACTTTTAGCGATTTTGCCAACTTTGCGTGCGAGTAGCTCGGATTTTCGCGATGCGCGAGCAAAATTTTGATACGCTGCTCTTCTTGCTTGGACGGCATTTTGACAACTGAAGAGTGAATTCCAAAATCAAAATAGGAGCAACATTCTACACACACACACCTTCAAAATGAGGGGTGTTCAGGTTTTTTAAATGCAAAATTGAAAGAAATACGTCAAGTTGATATTGACCAAATTTTGACCGTATCGCCCTTTACAGAGTTATAACAAAATCAATCACGATCTACACCCACAGCAACTAACATATATCACCTGACCCCCTGCTGATACATGAAACATTCTGTTGACAAACAATGCTAAGAAACCGTAATGTAGGAACAAAAGCTGTCATAAATTAAAACACGCATGTTTTTAAAGAACTGAAGGTGTGCCTTTCTTCCTGAGGTATCTATTGATTGTAGAATAACCAATTGTTTTGTTCACTTCGTACATTTTCTAAAATTTGTAAAACCTTGAGTCAATATCGCGATTAGTTTTGATATCTACACAACTTACTAAATTCGAAGCAGCGAGGTTTTTCCTACAAATTAATTCAATTAACAACCACTCAGTTTGGTTCGTCTATGAAAGTGTTGTTCTGCAATCCAATGGTACGAATTGAATGTTTATTAATTAGGGAAGCCCCTGTATGCTTAAGTTTTAGTGTATATGTGTTTTCCAATTGTTCCACCCTCTTCCCATCCGTAATTTGTTGATTCCTATTAACCTCCTCCCTCCTAACTTTAGTTTTAAGATAAATGATGTATAAAAGTATGAAAATTTGGCTCTGTAAGTTAATTCGATTGAGCCTGTACAAATAAATGATTATTAAAAAAAATAGGCCATCTGTTGAAGAATTTTCCCATTTTGTGTAAATCTTCAAGTTTAAGAGAGGTGATCTGCGAGTCCTCGTGCAACGAATTAGATTGAAAACCCTAGAGCCTTCTGAGCAAGTAGGAATAATATAAGGATAGCGGCATTGTAGATGACCCAAAAATAAACTTTTCCTGCTCCACATGCTTACTTTGAATAATCGCTCAAAATGCAACAAAAATACACTGCAACGAATTTCAGCAACTTTTTGCAAACCATGCTCGCACCAGTAACACCAGGATGAACACGGTTCGTTCGATGCAGTTTCTACTTCCGAGGCAGGTGTCCATGAAGTTTCCACACGATGCGATTCTAAGGAGCTGAAATTTACCTACTTCCTATGTAAGACAGTGGCAGGGGGAAACTTCACAGTGATATTGGAAAATTTCGCTGAAACTTTGCTGAGGTACATCTTTATCGAATATTAGGGGGCAGCCAAAAAGTACGTGCAGAGGGAATGCTTCCTTTTAAATTCTCGAAGAGGGTGAGTCTTATTGGCGTAACCCGTAATTTTGAGCCATGTGGCGCAGGTATGAAAAAAAACTTGATTGCTTGCAGCAATATCTGCAATATTGACTGTGATGCTCTGTAAAACGGGAATTTTAAACAGGTAAAAAAATGCTGATTTACACAAGGTGTTAGCCACTCGACACATCTTGCGAGAAGTAAAGTCAGCACGGCACAGTTTGGGTATATCTTAGAAAAATGATCAGCAATATTCTGGCATATGCTAGAACAAAGTAACGAGTAAGTTAATTATTCCATAGGAGTACCTCTGAAACACCTTAAATGGCTCATCGTTGTTATTGATTCTTTGTTTATTGTTTTGCTCTAGTAATGCTTCTTTCTATATTAAGGTGGCTTTGCTCAATTTATGGCTTATTCTACATCAACATGGCTATAGGGCCTCAATGATGGGTTTTGATGGTACTCAAAATGTATCTAAACACACTTTAAAATCTAGTAAAAAGTGTTCTCCGTGGAATTTGGAAATCCAAACTGGAAATGGTGCTGAGATGGCAGTTATACGCAGTTCCAAAGCGCCTTTCCACAGCCTATCAAACAATTAAGTCATCTTGAATGCAAAAGAGGCTTATTGGTAACCTGGGTTTTGATAACTTGAAAGTTACGACGAATCAAGTAGGATTGGAGCCAATTCAGAAGTGTCGAATGAAGTTCAAACCTCTCAAGCTTCGCCACATGAATTTGGTGGTTTACATTGTCGAATGCTGCAGATATGCCCAAGTAAAGTACATCTATTTTGTGAGACACGAAAGGTTTGACGTAAATGACAGATTGGTGAAAAAACATCCTGATGTGTTGCTTGCAATGTAAAGGGTGTACCGTTAAAAACTTGAATTTTTATACGATTAACGCCAAATATTCAGGAAGTAAAAATAAACAATTAAAATAAGTTTTGACATCATTACTTTAATAAATTTTACCTTTATGCACGAATCATGGCATAAGCCCCAGCCATAAGGTTATGCACGACCTAAGAATCGAAAGTTTTTTGTATATTAATCCATGCTTTCCTCATGTTTTCTTTATTCTTCACCTTTTTAGGTCGTTTTGGAAGGTGCTCCTTGATTAAAGTCTGGTATTTTTCAATTGGGTGCAGTTCCGGAATTCCGGAGTGTTTGTGGGGTTCAGATCTTTCGGCACAAGATCGACATCATTCGCCTTATACTACTCTACACGTCCTTCGTGTAGTAGCATGATGCTACATCCAGCCATAAAATATTAGGACCATCATGAGCCTTCAGAAGAGGGAGAAGCCGCTTTTGGAGACACTCTTCCAAATACACCTGTCCATCTTTCCGGTAACGAAAGGTGCACTCCGCTTGCCGCAAGAACAAATCGCTTTCTAAATTAAGAACTTCTTGGCAAACTTCGACATGTTCTGTGTCCAGAGGTTCTCGGGAACATGACACTTATCATTATCACATACAGGTTTCCTGGAAACTGGTCAAATTCCGCCTTCACAGATGTCTTCATAAAGTTCAGAAGTGGACTTCTAGAGGTTCAGAAATAACTTTCAAAAAAATTACTACTAAGATGTTTAGATAGGATAAGCTCAGGAATTTTTTTTCCTGAATTTCAGGAAGAAACTTACCAGAGATGGCACAACCTATTAGTCCAAAAAGGAATTGCTCAAAAATTCAGGAAACTTCTCTTAAGTTCAAGAAGTCAAGAAGTTCTGAAATAAATTTCCCAAAAAATTAGTTGAAACAACTCATACCTGCTAGAGAGCATTCCTGAAGTTCAGAATCATGAACATTCAAGGAGTGCAGAATAAGGCTCTCTCGAAGCTCAGGAATTCCTAGAAGATACTTCTGAGGAAAACCGAAAGAAACTTTCCAGAAGTATAGGGGGTTTTGCATGTAACTAAAGCAAGAATTGCTCGGAAATTCAGGAACAAACTTCTCCGAAGTTCAGGAGAAAACTTCCCTGAAGTTTCACAGATGACATTTCAGAAGTTCAGCAAGAAACTTTCGGAAGATTTTTCAAGAAATTCTGGAGAGGACTTTCCCAAAGTTCTGTAGAAATTTTTTCGCAGCTCAGGATGGAACTTATCAGAAGTTTAGACAGTAACTTAGTTCAGGAAAAAAAATTATCTTATGTTCCTGGAAGGTGAGATTGGTTTATTAGACTTTAATTTACAAGAAAATCAGGAGTGACTGCCAAAGTTCATGAGGAATCTTGATTACAGTTCAGGAGAAAACTTTCCAGAATATTAGCAAAAAAAAAGCTTCCCTGAAATTCAAGTGCTAATCGCTGACGCACAGCAGAAGTAGTCTTAACAAAAAGCATTCATATGACCATAATGATATTTATTGCAGAAGACACCATATTAAAGTATTGTAAACACCAGATTTCCAACCGTTCACACAGTACTTTGAACTAAGACACAAACTCATGTAGGAATTACATTTCCTTGATTTATATCTTACCTCGTTTGAGAGATTTTATCAGTAAAAAAAACTTCCCTGAATTTAAAAAAATTATCAATATACCAAAAAAAATTCGAGAATTCATCGAAAGTTCAGAGAATCCTCCAAAAACACGATATTTTCTAATCGAGGTGATAATTGCGTTTTGCATTTTATTAAATGTCGACGCCAATATTGCCAACATAGTTAACGCATTTTAAACTTCTTTTGAGAGTAACATTGTGGACTGTATAAAGAGCCAACACCAGGCTCACAAGTATGATTAAAATCCCGATCCGTTTCTGATATCTTTGTGTTAGGGTCAAAGAATCAATTTGTCTCAAATAATCGTGAAAAACTAGTAACACAAGAGCAGGTAGATATATGTTTGTTAAAACCATTTGCCAACAATAAAATGTTGCGAATAATGGTGTTGCAACAAAAATTTAATAAAAAAGTGTGTTTTTCAAGGCGTGATTTGAGAATCATTTTCAGGCCAATAGTATAAATTAAATATGAAGAATCATTCGATGGTAATCAAAAGTAAAAACTGCAAGCCGTAAATCCCACTTCATTCCAAGCAGATAATCTTCGTCCTATCCTGTTCAAGTCGCAGCAAAACCATAGTTGCGTGTTGCATTTCGTTCGTGACATTCGCAGCAGGCAACAAGTCGGTGTTGTGGCGAGCTGTTCGGAAATTGATTGCTTCGTTAGGGCCTTACTTGTACAATTTGGGATTCGATTCAATTTGTCTGTTGAGTACTTTTGAAATATTACGCTAAGTATAACAAAAGCTGAATAGCTTTTAAGCGTATGCAATTATAGTGCAGTAGAGTACAGTAGTTGATAGATTAAGCGTGTACATTTAGAGTGCAGTAGTTGTCACGTTTCTCATTTATGCCGGTTAAAGCGCAAAATAGGATCGCCTGAAAAAAATTGAAGTGACTTTTATTGTTAATATTGTATATTTGGTTTTGGGTTATCGAAAGAAATTGTAAGTCATTATTGACTTCGCTACTTGGATGATTTGTGCATTAAGCTAAAATTAGGTAAAAGATGGAAACTCAATTTTCGATAATAACATCTACGGTGGCAAGGGGTAAAATTTACTACAATTTAGGTAATGACGTTTCAAATACCGATGGGTTAAATTAACCTACTGTTGAGTAATACCATTTTAAAGAGCAATGGAAAAAAAATACCTAATATATTATTGACTTTCTTTCTCATATTGTATAGTAAAGTTCATTTCGAGAATAAAAATTACAGGCTGAAAAGTGCAGTCTTTATAAGAATCAAAAATATATATCTCAAGATCCCCCACGATATGAGGAAATTTTCTTCAGAACTTTTTTCAGCAACTGTAAATAACGACAATCAAGCTTTCATAAGAAAGTGAACTAAAGTAAAAGTAACTAGGTACGAGCTTTGCGTAGCTTCCATCATTCAGCCGATTTCTCAATGCTTCAATAATTCTATTGTCTGTAGAGGGTCGAACTCACGGGATTTCTTTAAATCGACGACACAATGCGTTCTCAAGACCAAACGAACAGAAAAATGACAACCGTTAACTGCCGAGCCCAAGTAACATTGCCAAATTTGCCACAAAAAAATCAATCCAGTGTATGCCCCAACAAAAAAAAAAAAAAACAGTGCCAAAACCTTCCAGCTTTATTTAATTTCATTAAAGTTTAATGAAACCCACTTGAAATAAATTTGATTTTATTATGGTACCAAGAGTTACTAATAGAGTTTATACCTTAATCAGGTTTTTAAGAACATACACAGCTTCTTTACGACGATCTTAAAACCTTTACACTGAGATTTTTTGAACACAAATCTGTAAAATGTTACCAAAGTCTCAACAGCGGAACGTTTGGTAATCCGATTCTCTGGATTTCGGTAAAATTATACCGAAATCCGGTAATTTTTTACAGATAACTGTTAAATTTAACCAAAATCCGTCAAATAGAATTACCGAACGTTCAGCTGTTGAGGATTCGGTAAAATTTTACAGATTTCTGTAAATAAGTTTATATGTTTTGTCTTCTATGTAAAATTCCTTTAACTCCTATCAAAGGTTTTATTTTGACTTTGCAATGCCGTTTTAGGACTCATTCATATTATCTTATTATGGTCAGTTGAAAACCATTTTGCCTCCAGTAAATGCATTTAACGGCAAATGGGCATTGATAGAAGTCACCAATTGAGCAAATAGTTTTATAGTAGGCATTGCGAAGATAAATTAGCTTTAAGGAAAATATAAGTGATTTCATTCAATCGCCATACTGAAAAATAAGAATTGATATATGAAAAAATATATACACTAAATTTTAAATGTAATGCAAATAAACTGTACATCGGGGATAAGTTACAGCATTCTTTTTTATAACCTTATTGAACTCCTTATATTTTTAGAAAATTTACGATTAATTTATCAAATATGTTTGTTTGAAATTCGTTTATGGTGTTGTAAACTCACATAATTTCCGAGGCGCATTAATGTTCGGATCATATCGAGGCAATATGCGCATTTAATTTTTTGGTGATTTAGAGCATGAAACGCTAAAAAAAATTTTTATGTTTTAAATATTTTGCTATCAAACCAAATTTCCCGCAACACTAGACTGAGAAGAGCAGAGAATCGGACAAAGCAGAACAACGAAAACCAACCACGATATCACCGTAAGGTTTGACAGCTGTGGCCATTTTGCCGTATGCTGGTTTTGATGGCAGCCAATAGGTTTTATGAAGGTTCTCAAGTGGTCTTAACTTCTTTCTCTAGAACATTTACAAAATTTGTATGGTCTCAAAAAGGTTTTATTAACTAGTTTTAACAACCGTCTATAAAGTGGGCCACTTTGTACAAATTTCGACTTTGAAGTTGCTTAGAGGAGGCATTGGTTGTTAAACACATTTTTGAATGTAGTTTTATCAACAAAGTCAGGAGAAGTGCTGTACGGCTGGAATAAAACTAAAATTGTAACTTGGGAGGAGGGCTATGATTTTTGGCCAAAATTAAGTTAAGAGTACTCAACCGTTTATTGCACGAAAAGAACGCGTTACTTGAGTAGCTGCAACTTAAAATTGAGTTATTTTTGACTTCAATTTCAAACTTGAAATGAGTTAGATTTAAAAATATCAGTTTTTAAGAGTTAATATTTCACATTATTTTGCAAATATTGTTGATAATACAGATCTGTAAGTTTTGTATTTAAAGGCAACAGCGAACCAGGCAATTAAAATATTTGAAATGGTTTAAACATTGTACATGAAAACAACCTAAAATTGAATGAATCTGTATTTTCTTACTAGAAGGGTGAATTCAACCTGCATAAATTTTAAAATTCACCCAACAGTTAACCTCACTTGACAGAACGGAACGTTGAATTCCTTTTTACCTTTGGATACTTTTTTCTTTGCGTGTAGGAATTTGGAGGCTTTGTTAACTACAAAAGACACGTTTTGCTTGAGTGTCAACTAAGAATAAAAAATTAACTCTCAAGTCCTAGAATTGATTCACCCTTATTAAAACCATTCCAGCAAAGAAATAATCATAGAATTTTTGGAATCTTCAATTGAGATAATGTAACAATCGAGCATTTTTTCTGGATTAACGGCAATACGAGTGCATTGACACTAATCGAAGAACGCATCCAACTGCTTTTTGCAGAAAACGGGCGTCAGCGACTGAGTGGATTAAGAGGTAAAGCTTAAAATCTTCCGCAAATGAAAGTCTCGGTCCAGCCAGTACTGCGTTAACAAATTTGAAATAAAGAAGAGCGATAATCTTGCGTCATGATGACTGGAAAACGGAATGCCTGACGGGATTGGAAATGGTGCTGAAAGTGACGACGAATCAAGTAAGATTGGAGCCAATTTAGAGTAAAGGGTGACTTAAAGTATATTGGCATGCCCCTCGCGCATCACTCGAACGCCTCTAGTGTTGAGAATCTCTCTTTGCCAGTGGTTTGTTTGCACTTCTATAGAGAACAACTGGTGCAAGTTTGATCAAAGTAGTCGATCGCGTTAACCCGTAACGCTGGTAGATCACCTTTTCGTGGTGCGTTACGGGGTATCAGATCTACCACCGAACCCTAGTCCGAATTAATTCAAACTAGGGAACATATTTGTTTTTGTAGTCAAAAGAACGTATAATTGGCCTTATAACATTTTATGTCTTGTGAAAAGTTACAATACTCGGGTTGCGCCACCGAGGATGAGCTTGGAATAAAGAAAACATGGTTAGTCTTCATTTATGTGAATTCTTATTTTCTATTTGATGTTCTATAGTTTGAATTGGTTATGACTAGGGTTCTGATGCATGGTCACTATCGGTTTTGACTGATAAAGGGGCGCGCCTTTGAAGAGTGCTGTCACTCACAAAGGGTTTAAACAGCGGAAACTTTCAATTAAACCTGATTCATTGCCGACAAAACAAACAATGACAACTGTAACAACACCGAATACTTCATCATTTTTCAATAGTGATGAAGTAACTCGACATGCACTAAACAAAGGATACGGGATATACTACAATAGATCACATTACTGGTCGCAGTGGTTTATGTCCCGAACAGAGAAAAAAAAAAAAGTCGATCGCGTTCAGAAATAACGTAAAATGGAACTCAAAATAAGAAAAATAGTGTGCACAAACATCCTGAGTGGTCCAAATCCAAGCTGACTGAAGTGCTGAAGATGCCGAAAACAACAGCTTGTCGAGTGCTGAAAACCTACAAGGAAACGCTGAGTGTGGAAAGCAATCAGTGGCTCTAGGAAAAATTAGAACCAGAGATCGTCAGCTGCACAGCAAGGTTTCGAGGTGTGTTCAAGCTAACCCCGATGTTTCGATCCGAAATGTGGTCAGAAGGTACAACGCCATTTTTCCATCAGTGCAGATCATTCTTGTCAGGGACGCAAACCAGTGAACATTCAAACCAGCACATGAAGCAGAATTTCGTTGCCAAAAAGCGTGCAAGGCTCTCGTACGACCGTTTTTTGACGAAACTCAAGGACTGCCCATTGATCGATGACGAAACATATGTCAAACTCTATTTTAAGCAGCTTCCCGGTCAAAAGTCTGTTCCTGGAATATTCAAGCTCTTGTTTGCCGACAAGTTCACGTAGAAGGCCATGATTTGGCGAGCGATTTGTAGTTGTGGCCTGAAAATGGAACCAATAGTCACATCCTCGAAGATGACATCTCAAGTTTACATCGAAGAATACCTGAAAAAGCGTGTATTGCCGTTCATCCGCAAGCATAGAGGCAAAAGCATCTTTGGGCTTTATTTGGCCATCTGCCACTACTCCAAGACTGTTCTGGAGTGGTGCGCTGCCAACAAGATCGTCTTTGTCACCAAGATAATGAATTCTCCGAATTGCCTGGAATTTCAACCAATCGAAAAATACTGGAAAATTTCAAAGCAGCGACTACGACGAGGTGGCGGGTCAGTCGAGGATATTCAGCAGATGCGGAAAAATTGTAGAAATGCGCTGATTCCAATTCCGTTTCCACTGAGCTGGCGCTGATGGGCTTCATCAAGAGGAAGGTTCGAGATTTCGTTCGAACTGAAGAAATGTAACCATCGATTTCTGTAACTTTGAAGTTTAAATAAAAACACTGTAAAGCAACCATAAATGGACTTGGCACATTTAATCACGAAGTGCAGGTCTTTTTGTACGTTTCAATTTACTTCTAAAGGGTGTCCACGATGAAATTGCCACACACAAAATTGATTCGCAAAATTCGAGTTTTCATCCGATTGCCATCAAATTTTCAGAGATTGAGAAACAACTATTAAACTTCAATTTACCATTTTACTCGTATTTTATTTACAGTCCATACGCAAATGCCCGCACCTTGGCCTTAACCCCGGCCATAAGATTCTGCACAACCTGTGAATCAACCGTTTTTTGTATGTAAACCCATACTTTCTTCAGTTCCTCGACTGTCTTCACTACCTTAGGTCGTTTAAGAAGGTGCTGCTTCATAATCGCCCAATACTTCTCGATGGGGCGGAGCTCCAGAGTGTTGGGAGGGTTGAACATTTTCGGCACGAAATTGACCTTATTGTCCGCATACCACTTCAGCACGTCCTTGGAGTAGTGGCATGAGGCCAAATCCGGCCAGAAGATTGTTGGGACGTTGTGGGCCTTCAGGAGAGGAAGCAGCCGCTTCTGAGGCACTCTTTTATGTACACCTGTCCGTTCATCGTGTCCTGGGTCACGAAAGGTGCACTCCGCTTCCCGCACGTGCAGATGGCTTGCCAAACCAGGAATTTCTTCGCAAATTTGGACATCTTCTGAGTGCGGACATGCTCCGGAACGCTGAACTTATCCTCGGCCGTGAAAAACAGGTTGCCGGGGATCTGTTTGAAGTCGGCCTTCACATATGTTTCGTCGTCCATGATGCAGCATTCAACTTTCGTCAGCATGTTGAGGTACAACTTCCTGGCACGGGTTTTGGCGGACTTGTTCTGCTCTCGTCGCGATTAGGGGCCTTTGTACCTTGAACGTTCGAAGCCCAGCCTTAGTTTTGGCCTTCTGACAAAACTTCGGCTTAGGTGCAGCTTTAGCTACATCCCGAACGGAGGCGTTCGGATTTCGGTTGAAGGCCCCAACTACGCGGTTGTGATTTTTGGTGTTGTACGGAATACTTTTTCCTTCACTTCTGGGCTTCCGATCGGTGGTCAACCGTTCCTCGAACTGCTTAATCACTCGCGACACCGTGGAATTCGCGATTCCTGAACGTTTTAGCGATGGAACGATGCGAGAGATCCTTGTTCTCGTGATGAATGCGCAAGATTTTATCACGCACGAGCTGTTCTTTCGACTCCATTTCCGCGAGTTTTGATCACAGGACTTTAAAACTTGCAGGATGTAAATAATGCACTATGAACTAAATCCACTCAAATTTTCATTAAATTCTACCCAACGGTTAAAAAGTTGGAGCAATTTCATAGTGTGGCAATTTCATCGTGGACACCCTTTAGCCAGCCTTCAATTGAACACACAGCTTATTAAAAGATGAAAAACAGTGGAAAAGTGTTGCATAATTCAACTTTAATGGTAATTATTCACGCTGATTGAAGGTTTACGAAAATGGCAGAACATTTAGCTGAGGGCATTAATACGGCAAACTGATTGGACGCGAATCAAAGGAGCAAACATTGTGCATCACTATCAAGCACATGGAAGAATTTCCGTCAAACCAAACCACCTCCAACATCTACTTATAATAATCATAAGTGTTGTAGCCTAAAACTCTTCTACAGTGTGTCTCACAATAGGTGTCACCTTTTTTCAGTCTTGGTTTATTTCAGCTGGATAACTTTAACAGTGGAATTGATTATACCCGTTTTGAGTGTACTTTTTTGACAGCTTATCGCTGAAGATAAATAAGCGGATTCCGTTTGTATACTTATCAGCTACCATGGAAGCCATGGAGAGCACGTTTTATAATTACATTTGCAAAAGCTTAAACCATGTCAGATATTCAATAGCCTTAAGCAGTTCGGAGTGAGTAAGCGTTTTGTTTTTCGTAGCTTTGAGTACCGTGTTTAAAGGAAACTGGAAATGTCCATATGTCAACACAAAGAAGGTGCTACGAACGCAAGAAAGAAGATCAAATGTGAGAGAGCGAATGCGTAACGACGTAAATTGAGCAAACAATTTCAAATGTCCCTGCTTCAATGAACAGGCTCCTCAGACATGATTTGGAAAGCAAGACGTACAAGAAACGACGGGTTCACGGGTTGACGGAGCGTCAAATGCAAGCCAGGGTCCAAGAAGCAGAAATCATTTGGTTCGGCACGGTGACTGCGAGATTTTATTTTCGGATGAAAAGCTCTTCCTCCTTCAGGACAGTCATAATCAACAAAATGATCGTGTGTATGGCAAAAGTCTTGCCAATATTCCAAGAGATAAACTAGCTGTAGAATGCTATCGGAATGTTTCGAATGTTATGGTATGAGGCGTCGTTTCACGAAAAGGAAAACTTCCTCTTCTTTTCATAAAACCTAACGTAAAAATCAACACTGAATATTACATCGAGCAGGTTTTGAAGAACCATCTGCTTCTTCATGCTTCAACGGTGTTAATACATCATATTGATTCCAACAGGACTCAGCTCCAGCTCACATGGCAAAATAGACACAAGCCTGACTCGCGGAAAATTGGCCCGATTTCATCACAAACGAAGAATGGCCTGCATCTTCACCGGATCTCAACTAGTTTATATGGAGTTTTATGCTTCAACATATAGGCCCTGCGAAAGGGCTTACTTCAGATCGATTCAAGAAACATTCGGTTGATATTTGGGGCAAAATTCCTCACAAAATCGTGCGTGCCAGCTGAGATAGGTTTACAAAGCGTTTGCAAAAAATTATCAAGGAAAAGGGCGAGAGATTTGAATAGAGTTAATAAGGTTTATATCTATAACATGTATCTTTCAAATGAAAAATAAATTCTATGATCTGGTTGATTTGTTTTATTTTGCTGTAATCCCATTTCGTTTTAGTGACACCTATTGTGAGACACCCTGTACAGCTTAAGATCTTCCGTTAGCACCCACGTCGATTTCATCATTTTCTGGCCATTAAACGCACTTACCGAGCGGATACTCCTTTAATATTTAATAGCAAAGAAATTCTGTAAATTGTACTGTGTAAATCATTCATTAGACTACCAAGAATCCCAACCTTGATGAAATTGACATCCGTTTTCGGTCCAACCCAGTCAGGTGAGACTAAAGAGGGTAAATGATTTCGGTGCGCCTTTTTTCGATCTCGGCACAAAACCCGACTGAAATTGTGTCAATTAGTTTCGGTCGACCGATTCAATCAGACCATCCGACCAGGGCAAACAAAGGTGATTGATTGTTTACGGTGCCGTTCGAAATTAATTGTGTTTTTTATCAATTGAAACAAATTAATAGATTGGCTCGGCGGAAACGCAACATTATCAATTTAATTGCAAATGGTTTGTTTGCGATTGCCAATCAGCGACACGGCTAAAGTGATTGGAAATGATTCTCGTAATGCGATTGAGTTGAATTTGTCGGAATTTGAGAAAAGGAATTGGGTGGATATCGTTCTTGGAATTTGTAATACGCGGTAGATAACAAGCTTATCGTAAACCCGAACTGCTTAGAAAAATCAGCGTCAATGATTGCAGAATAGTCGAAATAATAGTGGGTGGATGAGACCACCCAACATACTATAGGAAACCTGCCTGTAGTAGTTAAAATACTTCGTATCTACTGTATCTAACCCACGAAAAGTGTCGCATACACAAAAAAAAATATGTCCATAAAACCTAGAGGAGCCATCAGGCACTGAAACATGCAAATAAAGATAAATATCGCCATGACAGGGAAAGTGAAAACTCGGAAATGAATTTCTGTTATGATTCACACTAGTTGGCACGGTGACAGCCCCTTGATGACCTTTTCTGGCAGTGAAAGTGCGCCAGATTTCTACCGGACCCTCCCAAGATAGATGATCCGGAACTAAGATGAAGACTTCCCGCCCAGCAGCCCCTCCCGGACAGTGGTGTTCTTTTTATTGGTTTGGATATTTCAAATTTATTATTTTCTCTGCTCGTGTGGTTTTATGACTCGAAAAAAAAAGAGAAGTTCGATCCGGGGTTGAAATTTTCACTTCAAACAGAATGCACATTTTCCGAAGAAGGCAACTTTTTGGGAATATCGAATTTTTAGAACCCACCAACAGCCTGCTGAAAAGTAGTCATCTCCTTTCTCCGGACGGGCCATAAAATTGGAAATGATATCAATAAAAAGCCATGTTTGGCAGTTTGGTGAAAATCCCTGAAGGCATCGGGACGAAATGGAGGAAGGGCGCCGATCCTGTTGAATTCGGCGAGGAAAAAGTTTTACGACCAAATACGTATTATGAATCAAAATGAAATGGATTGTTTGGTGCCGGGCTGCGAGTGGGAAGCTTCCACTCTCGGCCCACAGTGTCTGTCTCTCAGGGCAATAGAATTTTAAATCACCTATAATCATCGTTTGAATACGCGTATGGTCGGACAAATTGCAAATGTGCTCGATTATAGCGGCCTTTATGAGATTCGTGACCGTGTATTTGAATTTATTTGATGGAATTCGAAGGTCGAGTAGATTTGCAGGAATATGGTTTCGTAGCAGTTGGGCTTCTACTGGCTCGAATTCGAGGGATAATTAATGAAACCTTGAGTTAAACCTTCCGAATGCATTAAAAAAAGTTAGGAATAAGACATTAAGGTCACCATGTTCTATATGATTGACTGTAAATCCTGTCATGCAGGCCATACAAATATGTTTACTAAAACTATCATACTTTCGGTGGAACGGTTAAATGCGATGGACTGAAGTTGGGAGTTTCTCAATTTATTGCGACCTTGACTTCAAGGGTCACAAGCTGGGATGCCATATTTACAGGCATGTCTGTATATTTTAGCAGACTTTTCATTTTTGTTGCAGACTTTTTTGTCGATGAGGTATTTAGCAGACATTTTATTTATGTTGCAGACTTTTACAGACATTTGAAATATTTTTTAAACTGTTTTCAAAAGACAACTATAGGTTGGTGCTTACCTTGTGTTTACCTTCACCACCGCAATTGACGTGTGCAAGCTCTGGTTTGGTGCTGTCGTATTTGTTATCTTGCTCACTCTCGTTGGAAATTTGAAAACAAAAACAATGTCATGTTTTTTTCTGTGAGAGCAAATAGGAAAGTTTCGATTTCAAAATAGTGTTCAGCTGTTACCAACAAAGAAAGAGTGAGATAGTGCGACTGCATACATTCGGATGTTTTGTTTTTAGCGCTAAAATGAGATGCGAAGCAGCCATTTTATTCCGTATCTTAAATTTGCGTGAAAAAGTTAAGAAATCGTAGAAACCTGATGCGAATCCGAAAGCAAAACCGATTATACACTATTTTAAAGGATTAGGCAACCTATTAGTTACACTGATATAGTCTTTCTTTGTATTCTCCCATACGCGGAGTAACGATCTATGATGATGTTGTTTGAGAAGGAAATAATTTCTCATGAGGCTCTAGGAGTAGACAGCACTTTTTTGCTAGAACAAAGTTGTTTAGAGAAAGTATTCATAGTTCCGTTAGCTCACGGCAGGCGGTGAAAATTGAATAGAAGTAGTTTTTGAAATTGAGCGGAGGGCATTGTGAGGTAGTATTTCGAAACAAGCACACAATTTTTTGCCAAGAATCCCCTTGCGGAGTAGCTCAAGCCAAGAATGAATCCACCACCTTGGCTGGCAAAAGAATGTGCGCTTGATTGTGCTCATATACTACCGGTAGCTTAAATGGTTCTAACGAACTGTCTATTCACACTCCCAAATCCCCTTTTCCAAAACTGTAATATATGTTCAAAGCTGACAATAATAGAATATAACTCTAAAAATAGAGACGGTGTTTGATTTGAACATTGCTTTTATAAACATTTAGGCAAACTATCGATTCATTGCCTCTGGAATGAAAATAATTAGCGGATTCCGTTGAACACAAAGCCGATCATTGCACCTGGAGACGTTACGTTTGATTTGACGTCGAACTTGGTTACGTCTTCTTTTCTCTGAGCGCAAGCAATTAACCTAGTTGATTCTGAAAAATATTACGACTACTACCGAAGGGGCTCTTCTGTAACGTAACGATATATTTAGGAATTTTATTAAGTGAAATATAACAACGACTTGGGCACATGTTTGTATTTTCCATACACAAAAGACAATAGTACTGCATTGTGATTTTTGATAACAAAATACAACCTCAGGTCACTGGGATGCGTTCATTGATGAAAACAGACAACGTTGGTTAAAATACAAGACAATTTAAGTTACGCGCGTTTAAATCGATGCATAAATGCAGATCCGAGCAAATCTGTCTCACCCCTTGGTACAACCTATATCACGTGATGTAAAGTATCTTGATATCAGCATCTATGCATCTAGTTTTCACTAAAAATAATGTGATGATTTGATATCAATATACTCTATATCACGTAATATTGGTTGTAGTTCGAACGGAACGTAAGATTGCATGCAAACCAAGAAATAGATGCAGAAATGTTAACATAATCACCCACATGGCAAAAATGACATAATTCCATTGGCGTAACTACTGGGGGTGCCTTCCAGAATTCTGTAGCCCCCCCCCCCCCCCAGGATTTTTCCCTAATATATTTCAAATTTGAAATGAAACACTGTTCATAACCTCTACGGAATTATACATTTTTTTCCCAGTGTAAGTTGTTTTTGCACTTTGCTGCCTTCAGGCCAGTATTGACTCAAAAAATAGAGAGGTTACGGAATTTTGACAATTGATCTGCATGGAACGAAATGTCACATTCACTTACTGAGTCCGAAAGTAAAATTGACAGCTCCCTTTAGTTTGCGTGGAAACCTTACGAATTCCAATTTTATTTTTCTTTCTTTTCAGGTGGATACTACTGCAGAAATTTCTTTTCGATTCTTTACTTTTCCGTTTCAGTAAACGGAATTTACCATGAGTTTGGGATGGAAAAATAAATTTCTTTCGAACACGATACCGACCTTTTAGAAATAGTTTGAACGAGTAACTATTTCTGTAGGAGTAAAGTGCGTATACCAGATTCCCCACACTTTTCACTTACTCCACTGTTCCTTTCAGGATGTAAAGTTGGTATATCGATATAAACCATATATAACGACAATTAGAGCCATGAGAATTCCTATATATCCACATTAAATCCACATTGCTCGAGAGTTTGTTGGGTCTGTTAGAAGCTAGTTTTTGTTATTTTTTTCCGTTTTGTTTAATAACGAACGACATGATAAGCGGATATAAGCCAGCCCATAAACGGTTAAATTTAGTTTATAACTCAATAATATTTGATTTAAGATGATAAATATACTCAACTGCCGCAAATCATAACTAGATATTACCGTAGCCAGGATTTAAATTAGGGGGATATGGCAACCAGAAGCCGCCATCTTGGATTTTAAAATTGTGTTGATCATCGATTCGCGATCTATAGACATTATCCAAAATCCAAACTATTGCCTATCGGTATTTAGTTTTACACTATTTCGTGGAAAAGGCCATGTGCCAGAGGCCACTTCCTGGAATGAATAGTTTTGCAAAACGGATCTCTGTCCTCGTTTTTTCGGAAAATGCTTTACTGAAATCATTTTCCAGGGGCCTTTCCCGAGAGGTCATTTCCCAGAAGCCCGTGATTTAATCTTTGTCCTAATTTTTTTCCTGGAAATTATTGCTTTCCCGTATTTTTCAGATGCTATTTCTCAAAGTCCATTTTCCAGAGGCTATTTTCCAGAGATAATTTCCTAGAGGTAATTTTTCAGAGGTAATTTCCCAGAGGTCAGGGGTTAAATTTGATTGCATAGTCAGGGAGGCAGTCGCTCCCATATGCCTTCTCCCTGGCTACGCCTATGAACCTAGATAAGAGTTTACCAGATCAAAATCGAAGTTAGAACGCAGAGGGCCCATTAAGGCATGTACTAGTAGGCATGTGCACAAAACTAGTATATCGCGGTGTTTTTAGTAAAAAGTTGATTTATTAATTCCATTTACTTTTTTTGTTCACTTAGTAGGTATTTGAAAAATTATTCGCTTCTTAGTTTCAATTCTATTAATATTAAAACGTCAAGACTCATAACTAAAATAATAGCGACGGTAAAGTTTAGACCCTGTTAAGTTGAAACACATGATTTGAAACACTTTCTTATGTATGTATTTTAATTTTATTATTCAAGAAAATTTTACAATAAAGAGTTTTGTTTAAAGGCGCATTTTAAATTCACAATATAATTTTCTCTTGTACGAAAAATTAAGTAGTGTATATATTCCCCAGATTGATTGAAGGTTTCGAAACTAACGAATGTAAATAAGTAAAATAAGGAGAAAGGAGTTGATTCATTAACGATAATATTTTCAAAAATGTAGTTTTAGAAGTAAGGTTAACATATGTATATAACATCAGGTAAATTTCTGTAATCATAATATTTGTTGGGGTTGACTACAGTATCACTGTCGACACAGACTGCATTATGGCCTGTGTGTCATCCCCAAAAGGTAATTGTAGGGGAAAGGCTTGTTAGATGGAACAGCGCCACTTTTAACATTCACAGTGACAACGCTATCGCGCTGACAAGTGTTAACCTCATTTTTTTTAACTATTCTTCAATTTACAAGTTTTCCTTCAAGTGAAAACACTCATTCGATTTAGCTCTTCCAGGTTTCAATGTTCGAAAGTGTTGGCATAATTAAAAAAGCTATTATTTCTTGTGCTTAATATGTGGAAATTCCCCATCGATATCAAGAAGTTAACATTTGTGTTGGCTAGCATTGTTGGTGTATTTTTATGATCCAACGACATTTCCAAACAAATCGTGAAGTGAAACAATTTTTTGAATTTTTGTGTTTATGGCGTCATGTTTGTAAGATGGAACACTGTTGAGTTTGTGTGATCTAACACCTTTTTCCGTTTCAAAACATATGAATGATATTTTTTATGTTTGAAAATGCCATGGAATCAACAATTAATTGAAATATAACAATACATATTTTAAAACTGTAATTTTTGATGGATTTATATAAATAATCAGTTCCTTGGGAAAACTTGAAGTCTTTTAGTTCTTCTTTCGAAAGATGTCTTTGAATTCGTTAAAAAATAGACTTTATACATGTTACGAGCAAAAAACGGATCGTGTTCCATCTTACAAGCCTTTCCTATAAAAATTGAACTATTCACAACACAGTATTGATGAAATGCATATAGTAATTTAAGAGTTATTGATGGACGAAACTTCAGCACTGTCAACATAGACAGTATTCTGAACGGCATTTCTAGGAAGTGTTCTAAATAATTATATAATAGTCTACTTAGACATCTTTAATTAGAAATTAATTCAAAGTTGTTGGGTGCAGTATTGCAGGTATGGGTAATATAACATGGGAAATTCTACATCTTTTATAAAATACGACGACAAAATATCTAAAACTTCAAAAAGTGCTCACGCGGTTGACGGTATTCGTCCTAATAATAGAGAATGTTGCAAAAGGGTCCAGCCTTGACAAACAAGCTCCACACAAGAAAAAAAAACTCAGTATTTACTCTGATCACAACGCTACAAATGAAATTAATTAAACATCATTGTTCATGATATTTAATGTATTTAAATTTCCTGAATTTGGTTATAAGAAAGTTTTGAACTTTAGTAATTTTTTCTACTATTTTTGTAAAATGATATTCATTAAAATAGGGGGAACTCTTGCCGCACATGAGGCTAACTTTTATTGAAAATATTAATAACCTGTTGAAGCTATTATTTATCTATTCTTTTCTAAAAAATATTTATAAAAATATTTTAATTAAGTGATACCGCAATGCAGGACCCGTCGATATTTTTTTTTAAATTTTCCAAGAATTGTAACAGCTTGTGTGTTTCCAGTGTGTTTCCATTTGCATTCACTTAGTAGAGACAGAGTTCCGATTATTTTATAAGAACGCTTTTCAATATTTCCTTGGAAATTTTATCAAAATTCTCTTCACATTGCTTGTAACAGTTGTCTAAAATTTATTCTTAAAGTTTCTTTAAAGGATTTGATTTTCAATCAAAATCTTCTTTTTTGGCGTTATTGGTGTTGGCAGTTTTGGGTTATTGATGGCGAAAATATTAAATACATCTACAGCTTTTCATACAAAACTGTCATATCTGGCATTTCCTACGTCGCAACTCAAAAGATAGATTGAGCAGAAATTTTTAAAGTAGCTCAGAAGTAACCTGATAAACTGTCTTGAGTTTATAAATTTTGAAACACAGTTTTCAAAATTACCTCTGATCCACCATCTTAGAAAATTTTAAAAACATTTTTTTTTACAAAATACAAAAATTTCATGAGAATGAATAATTTTTTCAAACAATTCATTTTTGTTTTCAATTTTAAATTATTTAAAAACTAAATTTTTGTCAAACCTTATAACATGGCCAGTCTGATGCCATTTTGAAGACAGAACATGAACATTTATAAATTCAATACAGTTCGAAACGGTAGATGCATTTTCTAATTTGGCCTATACTGTAGTTGTTTATATTCTTTTTCCATATCTTCAAAAAATTTCGAAAAATTTCCATGAAATTTCGATGACCTGAAATACTATCAAAGTCAATCCAATTCTTAAGTTTAACCTCAAATTACCCATGGAGATTTCTTTCGAACTGCCGTGAAGTTCTCAGTCGGTTTTTGATGAAATAATCCTCGGAATTCTCCTTCAAATTGTTTGAACTCTCTTTAGAAATTTAGCTTAATATAACTTTTAAATTTTCGGTTTTTGTGAAGAAATCAGTATCAGCCGACACAATTTTGAAAATATTTAAAATGTGCATTGACTCAATGTTGTTCTTTGTAGTTTTAAGATTTTTAGTTTACACTTGACTCTAAATAGATTCACACGGAAAAGAAATCCATGACCGGATCCGTGAACTGAAGTCATGAATTCGAGAACAAGCAAAAATACACCGTGAACTGAATCACGTAATCGGGAACTAGTTCACGTTTTTGGGTAAAAATCATGAAAATGTGAACTAATTAACGGTCCGTTTTCATTTTCGTGAACGCTTTTGTTTCTGTGCAGGTCTATTCTCCGCCTCGGATGAGTTGATACGCCTCAAAAGAATCGAATAAGGTGACTACATTCTCCATTCGATCCCCACGGAACAATATGAGGTATATATTCACTATTAGATCTAATAGAATAGATCTAGAATAGAATAGATCTAATTATTCGATTGAAGCTGTTCTGATTCTTCAATAAAAATAACATGTCCTAAACAATTACGCTACTTTCATCGCTCTTTTGAATATTCCTATTCAAGAAAAAATCTTCGGGCAGGCCCCCTCCAGGCCCCTTCCAGACTAATTACCCAGTTCCGCCAATGCATAATTCACTCTCTTATTACGTCTTTTCGTCGAAAAAAGTCAAATTAAGCAAAAACAAAATTAGCAGACTTCTTTAGGCATTAAAAAAAAAAAATTATCAGACATTTGGAAAAAATATCTGGCGAGTAGTCGACTATTCAGTAGCACCCAATAACGTTCAAGAATCCGAATCTGAATCCTTTCGGCAAATACATGATTTCCATTTGCTAGACAAAATTCAGTTCTTAAAGAGTGAAACGGCTGGAGTGCCGAAAAATGTTCATCCATGCTCGGTTATACTGAATTGGCGTGAGTTAAGCGTCTTTGACTTGGCTTGTCATTTGAAACCATGAACGTTGATCTGTCCACTTTGGACCTGGCAGAGAGAGAGAGAACGATACGATTCTAGTGACAATGCCCCCTGCAATGTATTTCGTTCTTTGAATTGCAGCACCGGCGCTTTTGCGCGGTTCACTGACGCTATACAGGGTGTCTAACAGTAAGTGTCACTAATACGAAATGATTAATTAAATTTAAATCTCTCGCCCTTTTCCTTGATAACTTTGCACAAATGCTTTGTAAACCAATGGCACGCGCGATTTTTTGAGGAATTTGGTCCCAAATATCAACCAAATGTTTCTTGAATCGATCTAAAGTAAGCCATTTCATAGGACCTATATGTTGAAGCCAGTGCTGAACTCCATCACGGTACTGACAGCGTTAGAATTGACAAATGAGATTCTTGCAATTGACAGTCAAAGCAACAGGAGAGCCTCTCACTCTCCCAAACTTCTCATCAACATGAAATAACAACCGAGAGATGACTCCTAGAGGGTTTGAGCTGTTAAGTGGAATACCTGTAACTAGAAATGAGAAGAAAAATTAGTGTTTTCCATTTAATTCCAACTACCTTTGCTGATCTTGACAGATACGCGTATTTCGTCTACAATGTGCAGACTTCTTCAGTGTCTCGTACTAATAATTCGACTGTCACCAGTCTACTGTGCGAGTCGAGTTATTAGTACGAGACACTGAGGACGTCTGCACATTGAAGACAAAATACGCGTATCTGTCAAGATAAGCAAAGGTAGTTGAAATTAGATGGAAAATACTAATTTTTCTTCTCAGTCTAGTAACCGAGAGATATTTTTCTCTCGCGTTTCTCACTCTTTTTCTGTATCTTGTGCAATTGTTATGTTATACGATCGTATCGGCAAGAATATATATATCGGCATGGAAATTGACCGTCATTTTACTTCTTTAAAGGGTGTCCACGATGAAATTGCCACACACAAAATTGATTCGCAAAATTCGAGTTTTCATCCGATTGCCATCAAATTTTCAGGGATTGAGAAATAACTATTAAGCTTCATTTTACCATTTTATTCGTATTTTATTTACAGTCCATACGCAAATGCCCGCACCTTGGCCTTAACCCCGGCCATAAGATTCTGCACAACCTGTGAATCAACCGTTTTTTGCATGTAAACCCATACTTTCTTCAGTTCCTCGACTGTCTTCACTACCTTAGGTCGTTTAGAGAAGGTGCTGCTTCATAATCGCCCAGTACTTCTCGATGGGGCGGAGCTCGGAGTGTTGGGAGGGTTGAACATTTTCGGCACGAAATTGACCTTATTGTCCGCATACCACTTCAGCACGTCCTTGGGTAGTGGCATGAGGCTCAAATCCGGCCAGAAGATTGTTGGGACGTTGTGGCTTCAGAGAGGAAGCAGCCGCTTCTGGAGGCACTCTTTTATGTACACCTGTCCGTTCATTGTGTCCTGGTCACGAAAGGTGCACTCCGCTTCCCGCACGTGCAGATGGCTTGCCAAACCAGGAATTTCTTCGCAAATTTGGACATCTTCTGAGTGCGGACATGCTCCGGAACGCTGAACTTATCCTTGGCCGTGAAAAACAGGTTGCCGGGGATCTGTTTGAAGTCGGCCTTCGCGTATGTTTCGTCGTCCATGATGCAGCATTCAACTTTCGTCAGCATGTTGAGGTACAACTTCCTGGCACGGGTTTTGCGGACTTGTTCTGCTTCTCGTCGCGATTAGGGGCCTTTGTACCTTGAACGT
This sequence comes from Aedes japonicus, assembly GCA_034211315.2. Taxonomy (NCBI): domain Eukaryota; kingdom Metazoa; phylum Arthropoda; class Insecta; order Diptera; family Culicidae; genus Aedes; species Aedes japonicus. Next base: position 16,961 of record JASCZW010009670.1, on the reverse strand, counting down.
TCGAAGCCCAGCCTTAGTTTTGGCCTTCTGGACAAAACTTCGGCTTAGTGCAGCTTCTTAGCCACATCCCGAACGGAGGCGTTCGAATTTCGGTTGAAGGCCCCAACTACGCGGTTGTGATTTTTGGTGTTGTACGGAATACTTTTTCCTTCACTTCTGGGCTTCCGATCGGTGGTCAACCGTTCCTCAAACCGCTTAATCACTCGCGACACCGTGGAATTCGCGATTCCCAACGTTTTAGCGATGGAACGATGCGAGAGATCCTTGTTCTTGCGATGAATGCGCAAGATTTTATCACGCACGGGCTGTTCTTTCGACTCCATTTCCGCGAGTTTTGATCACAGAACTTGCAGGATGTAAATAATGCACTATGAACTAAATCCACTCAAATTTTCATTAAATTCTACCCAACGGTTAAAAAGTTAGAGCAATTTCATAGTGTGGCAATTTCATCGTGGACACCCTTTAGTACACAGATGATCATGATGGTCATCGCTAATAGCGGTGTTTTCACCGTCAAAATCTGCAGACATTACTCCGTCAGTTGCGATATGTCCGCAGCTTGAGCTTAAGATTGAAAGTACAGTTCCCGAGGAAATCATGTTAAGGGCCTAGAGGCCATTTGTAAACAATTACTCGTGAAATGAAAGCAGTATCTGGTAGAAGAATGTTAGTTTTACCATATGAAGTAGCTGAATTTAGTAGGATTCTCGTGATTCGTGAGAGATCAACGTTTTAAGTCATTGTTTTGTTTGGAACAAAAAACTGGCCAAAATTCAAGTCAATGTTTCAGGACTTAATGCGGAATGCTGCGGACTCAGACGCAGTGAAGTTATTTCATCTGGACAAGTCACTCGTGGGAAGCGCAGCAGGGATCCTGGATGCTAAAACCATTCAGGACAACAATTATCACCAAGCTTGGCAGCTCCTAGAACAACGATATGAGAACAAGAGGTTGATTATTGATGTTCATGTCCAAGGCATTATGCAGCTGAAAAAGGTGACTAAAACAGTTATCCAAGGAACTCCGTAATCTCATCGATGAATGCTCCAGACACGTGGAGAACTTGAAGTTTCACGACCAACTCCTGTAAGGTGTTTCTGAGCTAATGGTCATCCACATTCTGTCAGCAGCGCTTGATCAAGAAACGAGAGAGCTTTGGGAGGCCTCGGTTGAGCACGGGGAACTGCCAAAATACGAGGATACTATAGAATTCCTCAGGAAACGGTGTCTCATCTTGGAGCGATGTGAGTCAGCCGCACCAGTATTGTCATCTTCCAAGCAATCAGCTGCAAAGACAGCACCATCAGTCAAAGCAACCAAGGTTTCTGCAGCAGTCACCACATCCAGCCAGATAATCTGTGAACTGTGTGGCGGTGAACATCCGAATTTCAAGTGCAACGTGTTCAAAAGTATGAGCGTTGCGCAACAAAAGTGAGGGATGCGAAAGTTTGCTTCAATTGCTTGCGCAAGGGCCATATGATCAGATCGTGCCAATAGAACGTGTCCCAAGTGCAACCAGAAGCATCACAGTATGCTGCATAAGGATCAGTCGGAAGGCACTGTGTCATCAAACTCAAAGGAGAAGCCGAAGGGTAAAGCAGCAGAACACCAAGAAGCTACCGATGAAGTGCATCCGGAGGCAGAGGAGAATGGAAGTGTAGCCGTGACTACGTCTTGCTTGGGCAATGGGGTTCTACACTCCACAAAGCAAGTTCTTCTTCAGACGGCGGTGATTAATGTGACCGATGTACACGGCCGTCTTCATGCTTGTCGTGCGCTGTTGGACTCTAGTTCACAGGCACACATCCTGTCAGAAGCGATGGCCCAGATATTCGGCTTGCCAACCCTGAAATGCAACATAACAGTGGTTGGTGCAAATGCAGTGAAGACGCAACTAAAAAAGGATTGAGCCTGAATATATCATCGCAGTACAGTGCACTCCAAGATAGTATTTCGACGTAAGCCAACCGGAACCGTTCCTGCTGTGCCCATCGACGTGTCAGCGTGGAATATCCCTCCAGGGATGCAGCTGGCAGATCCAGACTTTTTCAAGCCAACTGAGATCGATTTGGTGCTGGCTTCGAATTACGTTTGGGATTTGCTTCGGTCTAAGAAGGTGAAATTAGCGAATGGTACTGCCTCACTACGAGAAACCGATCTAGGATGGATCATCACAGGTACATACGACCCGTACCAACAGGTGAGTGACACTATTCTGCTTTCTAATGCTGCTATGCAAGAGCCGTTGGTCGACCAATTGGAAAAAATTTGGTCTATTGAAGAGTTGGGTGAGACTTCGCCTTTCACTACTGAAGAGCAAGAGGTCCAACAGCATTTCTTGGACCCATACCGCTCAGATGAATCTCGTCGATTTGTAGTCCAGATGCCATTTCGGGAAACAGTAGTGGAGTTGGAAGACAACAGAAGCCTTGCGTTGAAGAGATTTTATGCCTTGGAGAGGAAACTGTCGCGTAATCCAGAACTACGGAACCATTATGTTGATTTCATGAGAGAGTACGACCTGCTTGGCCACTGCGAAGAGATTCAAGAAGGAGACGGTGATGGTATGCCACGGTATTACTTACCACACCACGCGGTGTTCAAATTGGAGAGTTCTTCTACGAAAATGAGGGTAGTTTTTGATGCAAGTGCTAAAGCGTCAAAATACTCCCTCAGCAGAAGTGATGAAAACAGGACCAACGGTTCAAAACGATATATTCACCGTGGATCTAGGCTTCCGGCAGCATGTGATTGGATTCTCCGGTGACGTCACGAAGATGTATCGGCAGGTTAAAGTAGATCGTCTTCACACTCGCTTTTTAAGGGTCTTCTGGAGAGAGGATTCGTCGCAGCTATTGAGAGTTCGGGAGTTGGTCACTGTGACATATGGAACCGCAGTTGCACCTTTTCTCGCGACCAGATGTTTGGTACAGTTGGTAAATGAGGAGCAACATCGTTTTCCGTTTAATTCCAACTACCTTTGCTTATTTTCGACAGATACGCGTATTTCGTCTACAATGTGCAGACTTCTTCAGTGTCTCGTACTAATCGTTTTCCGGTTGCGTGGTTAAAAAAACCACTGGGTTCTTTGGAGGTATTCGTCCAAAATCAGGTGGCCGAAATCATCAAGCTTACCGGGCAATTTGTCTGGAAATATGTGAACACACGACAGAATCGAGCTGATGTTGTGTCTCGCGGCCAGCTGATGATGTTGAGCAAGAACTTTCTCTGGTTGAATGGGCCAGAGTTCCTGAGCCAAGAAGAATACTATGACCCTGAACTGTTGTCCGAACAATTTTGGAAAACGCATCGGTGATATGGCAGCCTTACCAGGTCACGTGGTGCCTCAGAATCGAACGAGTTCAGAAGCGGTTTATTCGTTTGGCTCTGAAAAACTTGCCGTGGCGAGATCCTGACAACTTGCCACCGTATCCTGATAGATGCCGACTACTAGGTTTGGCCACACTTGAACGACGTCGAAAAATACAGCAGTCGTTGTTTATTGCTAAACTGTTGAATGGTGAAGCTGAAGTCCCCGAACTACTTACTATGTTGAACTTTAGGGTACCGAACAGAACCCTACGGAACTCTACGTTGCTGCAACCAATTTTTCAACGGACCGTGTTGGGATACAATGAACCGATTTCAGCATGTATTCGTGCGTTTACTGCAGTCGAAGAGCTATTCGAGTTTAATGAACCATCTGGACGTTTCGCGAATCGTATAAGAACGGCATTGAACTAGTTTTTAAGAGAAACGTGTTTTTACTAGTTTATTAGTTAAATTTTATTCATTAAGACTACCCATTGTCAGATGAATTATTTTGAATACAAATACAAATAGCTCTATCCACAGTTGAAGGCGCCACTCCCAGCTTCTTCGCGACATCTCGGACGGAGAGGTTGAGGTTCCGCTCGAAACAGCGGGCAACTCTTTTTGTCATCGCTGTGGAATCTGGCTTTCATTTACCCCCTGATCCAGCTTTCCTGGCTGTCGACAAACTTTCAGCAAACACTTTTATTACGTTGGTAACAGTTGATTTATCCACATTCAACAATTTCGCTAACTTGGCGTGAGAGTAGTTTAGATTTTCGCCATGCACGTGCAAAATTTTAATACGTTGCTTCTCTTCCTTCGACGACATTTTGATAACTGAAGTGCTAATCTCAAAATCAAAATAGAAGCATGATGCTACACGCACACATCTTCAAAATCAGGGGTGTGCAAAATTTTTGAATGCACGATGAAAGTAAATGCGTCAAGTTTAAGTCGACCAAATTTTGATCGAAACACCTTTTACACAAGTATCGGTAGCTTATGCTATGCAGTAACATTTTGTCATCAAACCTTAAAATCAAAGAATTCGAATAGACTTGAAAAGACGTAACCCATACGTGTTAATTCTTGAGATGAATGCTGTCCACTGAGGGTATTTTGATTGACTACTGCAAATTGTCCACCCTCCTGTTATCATTTCAGACCTGCGATTTCAGAATGACTAGTGATATCAACAATTCTGTAAGATTGATAAAAATAGCAAATTAGAACTAGACTTAACCGATACTTATGAAGTTCGATCAAAAAATTTAAATGGATGTTATTCTCCGAGAGGGACTGTTCATAAACCACGTAGACCGAAATTCGACACTTTCAAACCCCCCCCTCCCCCATCGTAGACTTTCGTAGACTTTTTCCAAATCCCCCCCCCCCCCTAAAAGTCTACGTAGACTTTATCAAATTCATTTTTTTTAATTTATGGAAAATGTTCTACAATATGTGGCTATGGCGGTTTGAGGAACGGTTTATAAAATAAAACTCAAACAATCAGGTTATTCAGTTATTAATTTTAATTTTGTACCATAAAAATTTGGCATAAATAAAAAATAACAACAATCAATTATGCAAATGCTAAAGATGCCCACACCATGGCTACTTGAACCAATAATTAAAGTTCATCAGCGGAAGTTCCCTAGTAGCACACATTCTGTCATTAAGTTGAGAAAATATAAATGTGCTTTTGTTAGTCATAATCAAGTTGCTGCAACTAATTATGATCGTGGTGTGCTACTAGGGTTCTAGTGGAATTGTTTCTTGGATGTCAAGTCCAATGATTTCGACTAAACGTGATTCTAACCATAGAACTTCCGTAGCTCCGTTCTCGTTGACCTCACAAAAATTTCTTTTTGGCCTTGCTACTGAATCTTGAGCGGCCTTATTTTCTTCGACAAAATATATGCCTTGTGGATGCTTTTCACTTTTGTCGCAAAATGCAGTCCACAATAAAAGTGCATGCGGCTATTTTTGATTACACTTTAGATATCAAGTTCAGTTTATCTTCTTCTAATTTTTTTCCAAAGCAAGTTGACATCTTCCCAGACCTCTTATTGTATTTTCTACTTTGTCCCACATGCGCTCAAACCCTCTATTAAATGTTTGTCAAATGGGAGCAAATTAACTATCGAATATCATCTTATTCACGTATAAATAAAAATACTCAACGGCCTAGTAGCAAATTTGTTGCAAATAAGTCAAAGTAACTGCAATGTAACTCAATTAAGGCACAATCAAGTTTTTGCAACCAATTATGACAGAAGTGTGTTGCTTGGGTGGTTAACATCATAAACTTACTATTGAGTTGGTACCATGCATTCGATCTATCGATGTTGTGAAAAACGAATAGAGAAACACAACCAACACGCTCAAATTACTGTCTCTTGTTATCCCATTTTCCTCTCGAAAAGATAATTAGAGACAGTAATTTTAGCGTGTAGTATTAAACTCCGTTCACATTGCAACCTACATTACAAGCTTGATATAAAATGCCGCGCAAATTCTTTTTGGTGAAAACTAAAGCCTGTCAAGGTTTAGTTTGCTAACTTTTATTTCTGTGTAGATTTTGAATTATTTCATACGGATCGCTAATAGTAAACAGGGGTATATCACAAAAGTTCAACTCAGTGGACGCCGTGATTCTACGCCCCAACAAAAAAAAAAAAATACGGATCGCTAAAATGTTTCACTCATGTGTCAGCTGAAACTCTCCACTTTATTTAGTGGTACAACATGTTTACATTCTTGTATAAATTGTATACATATTCTTGTATAAATGTTAACATTCTTGTATAAATATTCTTGTCTTCAATAAAATGGCGTCGAATCATGTGAACACGCATGTTTTACGGAACTAAAATTCCCAAAAGTACCGTGTTATGTGTTTGCAAATCATTTGGCCAGCACTTGACTGTGGATCGGAAGCTTGCCTCGATCAATGGACAAGAAGGTGATAGTTATTATTGAGAAAAATCCCAATCTTTGTGAGCGACATGTGGCGGGGAAGTCAAAATCATACGTACGAAAAGTGAAGCAGGGGCAAGGACTGAAGCCATAAAAAGTAAAAAGGTGCCACAGGTTGATAACATGCAAAATTTCACTGCAAAAAGTCGTGCTAAGGTGCTTGACACCATTTTTTTGCAAACATTTTGTTGTATCAAAATGGACAACAAAACATACGTACTCGAAGACTTTAAATAGCTTCAATGTCTAACGTTTTATACCACAGTGCAAAGGAACGCTGTTGCCAAGTATTTTCGGACAAAGAATGTGTCCAAATTCTCGGAGATGTATTTGATTTGGCAGGCCATAAATAGTTGTGGTTGAAAATCTAAAAGTATCGTCTCTATCGAAACTATCAATAAGGATGTGTACGAGAAAAAATGTCTGCAAAAGCGGTTTCTATTGTTCATCAGAAACCACGATTATCCAGTCTTTTATTGTCACTATGCGAAATCCGTCCTGGAATAGAATAAAGAACAAGAGGACAAATACGTGCCAAAATCAGCCAATCCACCAAACTGTCCAGAACTTCATCCAATAGAGAAGTACTGGGCTCTAGTTAAGCGGAAACTCTTTGAAACTAAGACGAAAGAAAATGGAAGCAATGATTTCAAGAGAAGATGGAGAATCGTCACGGTGGGCGTTTCCGAGGTTACCTGATCGCGGGTGTACCACAGGAAGTTCGAGAATTTAACAGAAAGAAGGATTAACATCTTAATCAACTTTTTCTAATGAAGATATGAATCTATTGCTATGAAATAAACAATCGGTATTTTTGAATAATGTGTTAATTTGGTTTTGCTACTATTATTATGGTGACCGAAATTTAACGTACACAGCCTTTAGATGTATAGATGCTTATATGAAGATAGTCTATATCACGTAATTTAGGTTGTAGTGTGAACGGGATGTTATGCTCAATTATTTAATTAGCCATATTATACTGATTCGATGTATTCCTTCAATTTTTACAAAGTTCAGGGCTCGAAACTGCGTGCAGTGCATCTCTAAGCAAACTTCTTGAAACTGGAACATGTTAGCATTTAAGCTCAATCGAGGACTAAGATAACCAAGACTCATAGATTTTTTTTTTTGAATTAGAACGCTACCAGTAAAATCCAAAATGTGTACGTTTATTCGTATCATTAATATGTTGAAAATAAACATAATATGATTTTAATTTCAAACATCGATGTTACTTCCCATGTAGCACACTAAGACCTTTTTTTAGTTGTAGTGACTTGATTATGACTTAACAAGTCATATTTATAATATCTCAACCGAATGGCAACAAGTGTGCTACTAGGGTTGGTTTTAAACATAGAATACGTTAGAAAGAAAGCAATTTTATGTTTGCGGCCAAAATTAACTTATGTTATGTTTGAATTTACCTGGAATATGTTTGTTATTACGGTATTTTTCTTTGCGTGGAGGGATGAATATCCGTTTTGTAGAGAAAAAGAGGTCTACGTAGACCTTTGGTATACCCCCCCCTCCCCCATCGTAGACTAACGTAGACTTTTTCGAAACCCCTCCCCCCCCTTCATTGTCTACGTGGTTTATGAATAGCACCAGATTGATTTGATTCAAACACGATCAAAATATGTAACGAAAGAGTGATTTTTTTTTGGAATCTGTGATCTGTATATCCCATATTCTGTATCAGAAAACTTCAGAAAATCTCTATGATTACAGATAAATCGGTATAAGTGGCATCCCTGGTTGTTGGACACACAACGGTTAAATATGTGGTTCGGTTCTTGTTCTTCTTCTTGTTGGTTGGTTTTACGGGATTTCAAAGTGGCGGTCATTCGTTCCGAACGTGGTTTGGTGATATGTATGTATTGGTTTGTATAATGTGCAGTGATGAAAAAACACCAGCAAAAGAACGTGATGAAATTGATACGAAAAATGTAACGCGCGAAGAAGAAACTATAATGTGCCTTGTTAATTCACGGTAAGGAAAAAAAAATTGCGCACTTGTGTGTAAATTTCTGCCCGGGATGCTTTTATTTTTGCAAAATGTCATGACATTTAAATTTGAAGTAATTTTTTTATTTCTTGTGTTAACTTTGGTCAAGATGAAAAGTGTCAAATGTTACCAAAAATATGTTATAATCCAGTGTCCGTGCCATCACTGGTATAGATGATATACAAATAATCTAAAATATGTGATTACATTTTCAAACCAATGGTTCAGGTAAAATGGATACTGAATAAGATTCATAATTAAGTATATGGTAAATTTCTATTAGGAATTAAATGATAAATATTTAATGAAATTTCTCACAGCTGTGAAACTTCATTATTTCACAAGAAAAATCCTAGAGCTGACCACACGTTGAACCTGCTTTCACTCTTTTAACCTATCACTACATATTTTTGCATCGTATAACTAATAGGGACAGGTGTCACTGTGCATGAAAATTCAATGTTTTGAATTGGTTTCAACTAAAGCCTTCGCAACAAGTCACAGCAAACACTTCACAATTACAAAATGAGTACCGGCGCAAGGCTCTGGCTCACAATATTTATAGCCATTTAATTCCATTTCACCCTCGAAACGGTCCATTGCGGGATCTTTTAACGACCGCTTCCGCACTTCTGGACAGGTTTCGGAAGACGTCTTCATCGTACGAGAACTTCCGTACCACTCCACGATCCAACGAGCATGACACTGGTTCTCCAATGTTCTTCCCAGCAATTTCCGTTGCCAAACAAGAACCTACCGACTACCGACTGGAACCCGTTTCCCCGGATATTGATCCTATCGAACTGCTGCTTTTCTAAACTTGCCTATATTGCAATGCATCGTTGAGGCGATGCGTTCGTGTCATTTGGAAATTGCTTGGCACCAGCTGTGCGTGTCAAATAAAACTGGTACATGCCAATCTCTAGCCCGTATATTTTGTCCTCCCCAACACCACCCGGTCGATTGGTGGGTCCATTCGGTGGTCGGTCGTTCGTTGAACCAACAACGATACGGTGGGCTAGAATATTGGCAAAAGGCAACCTGGGACCATCGCCGTCAGCTCCGACCAGTATTGGTGACCTACCGATAGATTCAGGTTTTCTGTCAATGCCATGCAATGCTGTTCGGACAAATGTGTGCTCACATAAAGCCTACGGAGTGGATTGTTTGTCTACACTGAATGACACGTATAACCGGTCCCTCTGCTGCTGGGGATTCGGCACAATTTGGACGAGCATTTCCGCGAGGATTTCCCGTTTGCGTGATTCGAGACAGATAGTGCAGAATTTGTGTAAGAATGGGATCGGTTTGCAAATAAACATCGGTGATTGTGATTGGGTTCGATTGGTTAGGCGATTTGGTGGCGGCGGCGGCGGCGGTGGAAAGGAGAGTAGCGTTTGGATATTTACCAGCAGCTAATGCAAACATTCAAATCGGTCATGATTTTGGGTTACAGTCACGCAATTGGTGTCAGTAATTTTGATGGAAAAGATTGTTTGTTTTTCGAGAGTGATTGTCTGGTTCCACTTTTGTAGTGTCATTTTGTATTATTTGTGCTATTTATATTTCATCATAAGTGTTGCAACCTCCGCCATAGATTCATCTTCTCATGGTGCGTTATGGAGTATTAGATATACCACCGAGCCCAATTACTTCAATTAAGAAAACCTCAGGAGAATTCAGTGAAATTCGAAACCGAAAATCGCGAGAAATCCTGACAGGAGAATTCCTGTATGGATTTCAGAGAAATCATGGGAAAGGGATTCAGAGTTCAGAGATTTTCAAACTGGGAATGCAGAGAATTGTGTACTGGATTTATGGAATTCCTGACCGAAGATCACAGGAATCGTGGTCTGAATTCAGAGAATTGCTGCTCTTATCTAAAAACAAATATTTTGACTCACGTCAAAGTCACGAGTTCAAATCAAACCCCCGGACAAGATTCGAAAGTACCCAAAAAGGTATATGAGTTACTCCGACGGGAGATGAACTAGCCCAGGGCTGACCAAAACTCAGAGAGTCTGTTACCGAAATGTGGGTCATTTCTGATTCTATTTGAGAAAATTGCTGATATAATCTGTATCCACATTAATCCGGACACCTTCAAATCATTTTAACTATTGAATTATTGCACGTTGGAATACAAAAATTCACTGTGGTATAGCTGAGAGTCTACAATGAGAAAGACTATGATTGATGTTTACATTTCATGTTTAGTATTCAAGAAAAACGAAAGAAAAACAAGTACGCGAGCGAATTTTGTACGGGCGACGGCAAATCCTGATTTGTCAACAGGGGACCTTGCAAAAATATTGGATTTGCCTAAATCTACTGTTCACGATGTGCTCAAACTATTTCCGGAACGTTTGACGGTGGAGAGGAAACCGAGAAGTGACAAAAACATTGGACGCGCTGATCCTCTCATGGACCGAAAGGTGAAAAGGATATTACCGAAAACCCCAAATATCTCCATTCGACCGGTGGCTCGTAAAATAGGGATGTCGCCTGGTTTTGTCCAAAAATCAAAACAACGTTTGGGACTTAAATCGTATAAAGTGAAAACAGTTCCAAATCGCAACGACAAACAGAACATGGCAGCAAAATCACGGGCTCGACGTTTGTACTGCGAATATTTGACGAAGTTTTCATGCGTTGTTATGGACGATGGAACTTATGTCCTGGAGGATTTCAAGCAGCTGCCAGGGCTGGCTTTTTATTCTGCTATGGCCAGAAATGCTACAGCTGAGCATTTCAAAACGAAGAAGGCATCGAAATTTCCCAAAAAATACCTCGTATGGCAAGCAATTTGCACGTGTGGCAAAGAGAATCACTACAGACACAATAAACAGAGAGATCTATCAAAAAGAGTGTCTGCAGAAGCGATTGCTACCCTTCATCAAAAGTCATAAAGAAAAACCTTTGTTCTGGCCCGATTTGGCATCATGCCAGTATGCTAAAACTGTGATGGAGTGATACCTAGCAAATCAACTGAACATTGTACCAAAAACCTCAAACCCGCCAAGTTGCCCAGAGCTACGACCAATCGAGAGATATTGGGCTCTGATGAAGCGGAAGCTTTCTGGAAAGAAGCAAGGAATCAAATTGACACTTCCAGCAAATTTGGACAAAGACGGCTTCTACAATTTCTGAAGAGTCTTTACAAACCCTAATGGACGGAGTAAAGCGCAAAGTTCTAAAATTGTATGCAAATACCGAATAACTATGTTTTGTCTTCACGAATTGTTAAAACACATCCCATGAATCTGAAATAAACAACTACGATGGAAATATAATGCGAAATGTATGTTTTACTCATGTTGAGAGGTGTCCGGATTATTGCGGATACAGACCTTAACCCTTATGTGATCGACAAAAAAAACACCTTTAAGTGATCGACAGGGTACCCGGGTACCCACCAAATTCAAATGATCATAACTCTGGGTTTTATTGACCGATTTTATTTGTTTTGGCACCGTAAGGTTTCAAACCTCATTCGCTTAAGGAGCATTATCAGCAATGACCATTTGAATTCATCTGGTTCCCGTAAATCCGGGTTACCGGGGCTGTGGTCCGGTACGGAGGCACTATTTGGAAACAACTATGAATTTTCTGGAAATGGATGTCAAAATCTATGGGAGAATTCCAAGAAACCATTTCTATTCCATTGTGGGCAATATGCCGACTTGTTCCTGCAACGGCCATTCAATAACAGGTTCCCGTGGGGCCTGGGGTGGCCATGAACATATTTAAAAAGAAACCCTAGCAATATGGGTATCAAAATTCATGAAATTTCTCCAGTAGGATGTTTCTCAACATTTTGTAGCTATCTGATCATTTCTCCTTCAACCGGTCAATGCGGAACAGGTTCCCGTGGGGCCTCGAGTGGCCATGAACATTTTCAGTAGAAACCCCTGGCAATATGGGTATCAAAATTCATGAAATTTCTCCAGTAGGATATTTCTCAACATTTTGTAGCTATCTGATGATTTGTCCTTGGACCGGTCAATCCAGAACAGATTCCCATGGGACCTCGATTGGCCACGAACATTTTCAGTAGAAACCCCTGGCAATATGGGTATCAAAATTCATGAAATTTCTCCAGTAGGATGTTTCTCAACATTTTGTAGCTATCTGATGATTTGTCCTTGGACCGGTCAATCCGGAACAAGTTTCCCGTGAGGCCTCGATTGGCCATGAACATTTTCAGTAAAAACCGCTGGCAATATGAGTATCAAAATTCATGAAATTTCTTCAGTAGGATATTTCTTAACGTTTAGGTAGCAATCTGATGCATTTGTTCTCGGACTTTGTCAATCCGCAACAAGGTTCCCATGAGGACTCAATTGTCATTGAACATTTTCAGTAGAAACCGCTTTCAATATGGGTATCGAAAATTCAATGAAATTTCTTCAGTAGGCTATTCAACTCTGAGGCTCTGGAGTAGACAGCATTTTTTTCTGCAAAAAAGAAATGCTGTCTACTCTAGAGCCTCATGGTGATGAAAATTATTTCCTTCTCAAAAACAACATCATCACAGATCGTTACCCCGCGTATGGGAGAATACAAGGAAAGAACAATATCAAGTGTATTCCTCAACGTTTAGTTGCAATCTGAAGATTTGTCCTCGAATATGTATAACCGGAACAGGTTTCCGTTTGGCTTCAACTGGCCATGTTCATGTTTAGAAGGAAACCTTGACAATATGGGCTTCAAAATTCATTAAATTTTACCGGAAAACTATTTCTCAACGTTTATTGGCATCTGATGATTTGTCCTCAGAACATTCATTTGGAAACAAATTCCCGTGAGGCCGCGAGTGGCCATGTACAAACCTGGCCACAACACGTTGAGAAACGTTGGAATTTTAATAACCACATTGTCAAGGTTTCCTTCTTAAAATGTTCATAACCACTCGAGACCTGACAAAAACCTGTTCCGGATTGACAAAGCTTAGGACAAATCATCAGATAGCCACAAAAACGTTGAGAAATATCCTTCTGGAGAAATTTCATGAATTTTGATACCCATATTGACAGGGTTTTTACTAAAAAATGTTCATGGCCAATCGAGGCCCTACGGGAACCTGTTCCAGATTGACCGGACCGAAAACAAATCATCATATGGCCACTAAACGTTAAGAAATATCCTACTGGAGAAATTTCATGAATTTTGATACCTATGGGTATGTTGCCAGGGGTTTCTACTAAAAATGTTTATGGCCACTCTAGGCCCCATTGGAACCTGTTCCGGAAATACAGGTCTGAGGACAAATCATCAGATTGCCACTAAACGTTGAGTAATATCTTACTATCGAAATTTCATGAATTTTGATACCCATATTGACAGGGTTATTTACTGAAAATGTTCATGGCCACTCGAGTCCCCACGGGAACCTGTTCCGGATTGACCGGACCGAGAACAAATCATCATATGGCCACTAAACGTTGAAAAATATCTTACTAGCAAAATTTCATGAATTTTGATACCCATATTGACAGGGTTTTTTACTGAAAATGTTCATGGCCACTCGAGGCCCCACGGGAACCTGTTCCGGATTGACCGGACCGAGAACAAATCATCATATGGCTATTAAACGTTGAAAAATAGCCTTCTGGCGAAATTTCATGAATTTTGATACCCATATTGCCAGGGGTTTCTACTGAAAATGTTCATGGCCACTCGAGTCCCCACGGGAACCTGTTACAGAATGGCCGTTCCAGGAACAAGTTGGCATATGTCCCACAATAGGATAGAAATAGTTTCTAGGAGTTATTCCTAACATTCTGACATACATTCTTGCAAATTCAATAGATGTTCCGATATTGTGTCTCCGTACAGGAACACAGCCCCGGTATCCCGGATTTACGGGAACCAGATGATTTCAAATGGTCATTTCCTATAATGTCCATAAAGCAAATGAGTTTTGGAATCTAACGGTGCCAAAAGAATAATAATCGGTCAATGAAAGCCAGAGTTATGATCATATGAATTTGGTGGGTACCCGGGTACCCTGTCGATCACTTAAGGGGTAAAAAAAATCGAAGTCCCCCCCTTCGGCCCCCCTTGCTACTATACGAAATGTTTTTAGGTAAAAAGTTGCCTTTCAACTATAATTAGGATGTCACTAAATTTCAGTTTCCTAGTTTAAAATAAACTATGAAATTTAGTAATGTAAAACATGAAAAGGTACCCGGGTACCCTGTCGATCACATAAGGGTTAATCTCTGAACCGTTCAAACAAGCTCAAATTTTTCAATTTCTTAATAAGGAGGATTTCTGAAATCTTTAAGCTCTGAAGTTCAGAGTAAAATATATAAAATCCTGATTCAGATAATGTCTGTGCTACAATTGTGATTTTTTTTTTGAAGGAATTTACAAAAGTCTACGGAGAAAGTTAGAAAAATCTTTGGAGGAATTCAGTAGATTTGGTTCAGAACATTTCTAGGTCTGAATTACTTCGAGAGATTCAGATTACTTCTTGAAAATAGTCATTAAATTCCAAATTCAGATAATTCCAGAGTGAAATTCAAGGAAAGTTTTGGAGGAACAAGGAGAATTTCTAGGACAAATTCTGAGATATTTTTTTGTAGAAATTCATGGAATTGCTTTATACTGGAATTTTCAAGGAAGATAAAAAGAATATCATAAAGGAAACCATATGATTTTGTTAAAGGAGTCATTGGAATTTTCGGAGTAATAAGGAGAATTTATTGGAGTTATCAAAACAACTCTCGTAAATACTAGTTTTTTTTGACGGAGATTCTAATTGCACCGGAAGTAAAAGTTACTTGGAGTTATTAAGAAAAATTTCTTGATGGAATTTAGAGAAGTTTTTAGAGGAGTTCAAAGTATTCTTTAACATAATATAAAGATTTTTGGAGAAAACACAAGATAAACTTGGAGGGATTTGTATAATATATTGTAGGAAGTAAGCATTTTATCGAGGGATTCAAATTACTTCCAAAAAGTTTTCAGTAAATTAGAAAGTGTTATTCTTATAATTTCTCAGTGAAATTCAAAGAAAGTCTTGGAGGAAATATGAGAATTTCTAGGAGGAAATCAGAAATATTTTTTTGGAGGAACTCATCGAGTTCTTTGTTGCTGAAATTGTCAAGGAAGATTCGAGAATATCCTACAGAAAACCGTATGATTTTGTTTGAGAGTCATTGGAATTTTTTGCAGTAATGAAACACGACTCTTGTAAATACCGTTTTTTTTTGCGAAATGTGCAGAATCCTTTGCAGGAATTCAAAAACTTTCTCAGAGAAATAAAAATTTACTTGAAGTTATTCAGACAAATTTCTTGATGGAATTAAGAATTTTTTTTAGAGGTATTCAAACAATTCCTTGACCTAATTCAAAGTTTTTTGGAGAAATCACAAGATAAACTTGAAAGGATTTATATAAATTATTGGAGGAATTAAGCATATCCTCGAGAGATTCAGATTTCTTGTTTAAAGAAGTCAGTAAATTAGAAAGCGTTATTCTGATAATTTCTTAGTGAAATTCAAAGAAAGTTTCGGAAGAAAGAGGAGAATTTTTAGGAAGAAATCAGAGATATTTTTTTGAAAAAACTTATGGACTCCTACAAAAAAGTGTTGTATCAGTGATTATCACAAAATAAGACAAGTTTTAAGGAAAAAATATTGAAAAAAATCCAAAATGAGCCTACACTGAAAAAAATCATTTAAAAAATTCAAAGTCGATTTCAAAAAACACCATTTTTGATTTCAGGTGACATTATGTCTCAAGATGAGGTAATTATGTTCCCTACAACTGGTTCATGCATCACGAGATGGGCACTTTAAGAGAGACAAGGGTTTCTCTATCAAAGCTGCTTTCGTGTCCCGTTGATTTTTGCTGCAGTGTGTTTTGTTATGCAGGAGAACTAAACCAGTTGAAGGTCTATGACCATTCCAGAATCCAATGAAACTCAATTTGTAAGGAGATTTTGTCCCATTTATTCAATCATTTGGAATGGTTTTAATGTTTGATCGCAATATGTATTGAATTTCTCTTATTTTGTGATAATTACTCATACAACACTTTTTTTAAGAGTAGTCATTTTTATATTAAACATATTTGAAAAAAAATCGAGAAAAAAAGGTTTGGCCCTTTTAACAAGACAGTCTAGAAAAAAATTGAAGAAATTGAAGTGGCTTATCTAGTCATGGTCTACTCACCCAGAAAGTTTCGTTGTAATCTGAGAGGTTGCTGCCCACTCTGAATACGATTTGGGGCGAAAACCATCTTTGGTAGTCCGTCTAATAAATAATTGTCTAAGAAGTGGTTAACGATGAGCATAGAATGCTTGAAAAAATATGCATTTTCCAAAATGTTTATACATTTTCACTTATCAAAAAGGTTCAATATCAGATGCGCCATATTTTCGGGCCACCATCAAATGACAATTCAACGTCTTGAAAGAACTCACACTGCAATGCTGTTTGAACATTTGAAAACGTTCCAACCATCGAGTTCCTTCCACCTGAATGAGACTAATTGAGTTCATTTGCCAAAAATCATCCATTCACTGAGTCCCTCCCACTGCAGATAAGTCTAATCTCCAAGTTGCATCAACAGTCGTCTCCGGGATTAACAGCAATGGACATTTTCCCCGTGTCTGCTGGAATGGAGTCAGTTCTACCTTCC
>JASCZW010009669.1:0-41031 GCA_034211315.2 Aedes japonicus | reverse complement strand
AGGTGATGTTCATATATGATTAATTAGTCATTCAATAATGAAAACATTACGATTCACTATACACTGATTTTGTTCCTTCGGTTTGTGTTAAGATAAGGCACTTGAATATAAACAACCGCAAACTCATGCATTTCCACTTGAAATTTTACCAATAACAACCTTTTTACTACGATACAACAGGCCATAGTTGGGAACATACAAAAAAATATGTCCCCAACATTGGGTCTACGGTTTTCTCGTAAAATCATTGTTATTTCAGCAATGTGAACAGTTAGTTTGTAACTTGTGACTAATTTCTGCACATCCAGACTGCATTACTTGCTTTTTCGACTTAATTAAGCCAAATTTAGATCACTTAGAGATCGTGTAGATCATCTGTTCAGCTTAACCGGTGAAATCATGATGCCTCAAAAGTGCAAGAAATCGAAAATTACGCAAAAGTGAACAACTATAAGTTGATTGATATTGTCTCAAATTGCTTTGGATATCATCGGTCATCCTAATAGCAACGTGATTTTGTCGATTATCGCTAAATTAATGACACATTTGGTACATAGGCCGAATGAAGGAGCTAGGCTAAGATTACATCCCCTTACCCTATGATTGCATTAAAGTAAAACAATGTGTGGTTTGATTTAATACACAAGATATGTTGATTCTAATCATTGCGTTCAATCACCCAATATTCCTCTGCGTGTAGCCTACATCAAATGAACTTGTTGCTGCGTTTGTTGTTCTATGTTTCTGCCGTCATGAATTAGTCGTACATAGCGCGCCCTTATTCATTCACTGTCCGGATCAAAAGGAAAACTCTGAATAGTACCTTTATAAAAAAAATACAATTAATAATAATTAGATTATAATAATTGCAATAGGTCAATATTGCATTGCTAAGTTATATGTTGATTTAAGTGATATGAATAACACTTTATTGTGATACTTTAAATAATTTAAAGACATTTGAATAAACTTGTTGAACTAATATTTGTAACAGTTTTAAGGACATTCATTAACCTGAATAAATGGAGAACAATGAGTGCAATGTTTTTCGTAATCTTTATATTAGCTTTAAGACACTTAAATAAAATTAATTGAATGATGTTTGCAATCTTTACTTATTTCAAGTATATTAGAATTAAACATTAAAACAACAACAATAACAGTTTTTGTGATGATTTTATGACAATTGAGAAATGGGGGGTCCGTGAACGTTACGTTATTAAAGGGGGGAGTCTGGTCACGCGTTACTTATTGTTACATAGGGGGAACAGTGGGTCCAAAATCCCGGTTTTTGCGTTACGTAATTTGTGCACAAAGCCTAACAGTGTAACAGTGTACAAATTCTATTTCTGAACTACGACTACTATTCCATAAAACACTGACATGTGATTATAAGCAGTATAGAATTGTATTTAAATATTTGTCGCAGTCTGCTTCAAACATCGGCGGTCAACGGTTGAGTCGACCAATTGTTGCGCACTTATGTAGTAACATAGCGGGAATAGCATGTTCGGTGGCACAAGTGATCGAGTGAGCGAAGAAAACAAAAAAAAAAAAATGGTGATAGATCGTGATTGCTTGGATAGTTGGTTTTGACTATAGACATTATATATAGACCGGACAACAATAGGGTATTATAGGGGTATGTGGATTATAACATTGTTGGATAGTAAATATAATAATATACCGGCACATAATTTTTTTTTTAATTATTGCGAGTGTAACTATTGAAAAAACAATTTCAAAATATTATGAAAAATTTTGGAATGCATGACTATTTCACCATGAAACACGCTACAAAAAAAAAGACTACCTAAACCAACGAACCAACCATTGATGTCTAGCATACATAAGTTGACATTTATGTCATAATGGGAGCCGCCGTTACTGAAAATTAAGGCTACCAGTACTGAAAATAAATGTCAGTTTGTGAAACTGCTTGTCGGTTTGTAAAAATAAAAATGATTAGATTTTTCTTGTTTAAAAATCGAGAAAAAATTGTTGAGATTAAAAAACATATGTTTGTGCTAGGAAGAACACACATCATCGATACAGATGAAAAAAAAACATGTTTTTTTTAAATAAAACCCCCTATTGTCTTATGCAGCCAAACGGACTGTCAATTATTGATTCACTTTAAAGGAGCAATTATAGTGATCAAGTATTGTTTTGACCGAGGGGCACACAGAGCATTCTACTGAGTGTGTCGTATTGAAAATACTTCCAGATTTAACTCGATTTACAGAGTATTTAAAAACATTTTAGAGTATTAAAAGTAATCAAAAGTATTTTCAGAGGACTCAAAGTAACCAAAAGTCTTTGAAAAATATTTTAGCCACTTAATGAGCATTTGAAAATTGTTTAAAGCTTTGAAAATTATTTCATGACTATTTTCAGTACCTGAATGTTTATAATGACATTTAAAAGGACTCAAATATATTTAAAATATTTGAGAGTGTTTTAAGAGCTCTACACTTTCGTATCATTCTACGCAGTAACTGAGTGGAATTGTATTCCTTTCTCTTTTACTCACATGTAAATGTTACCTTATATTCTCATCTTATTTTCCGTCAGAAAAAAAGGACAGCAATAAAAATGATAGAGAGGGTGTTTTGACCGTGTTCTAAAAAATGTTTAAAGAGTTCTACCTACGCGCTACCTAGGACTACACATATTGAGTTGAAATGTTATTGGGTCAAAACCGAGATCAAAAGAGAAAACTTAAATATAATATTGGACACAACCATCTTGAGTTCTGTCAATGCAGTGCATTTTTCTTGTTATTAATTTTTAATAAACTTTCTCGCTAAATTTGACAAATTTGGAGTAGGAATCATAATAGAAAAACTGAGTGGTTTTCTGTACAAATGAGTGGTCTTAATAGTGTGTTGTGTGTTTGATATTTTAAGTAATTAAAATGCTTGTCAGAAGCAGATTGTAAAAAAAATTTAACTTTTTCATTTGAATTTTATCTCTGTTGATTGAACTGATCTACTCTGATTTTCAGATTTTCCAGGACTATTAAGACATTAATACATATCTCATTTTGGTTTTGCAATGCCAATCCAGTAGATATCGGATAAATTTTGTAAATAGGGTAAGGGGATGTAATGTTAGCCTAGCTCCTTCATTCGGCCTATGTACCAAATGTGTCATAAAATTAGCAATAATCACCAAAATCATGTTGCTATTAGGATGACCGATGTAATTCGATGTAATTGAGACAATATTAATCAACTTAAAGTTGTTCACTTCCGCGTGATTTTCGATCTCTTGAACTTTTGGGGCATCATGATTTCACTGGTTTAGCTGAACAGATGACCTACACGATCATCAAGTGATCTAAATATGGCTTAATTGAATGGATAAAGCAAGTAATGCAGTTTGAGTGTACAGGAAATAGTTGTACGTTACAAACTAACTGTTCACATAGTTAAAATAACAATGATTTTACAAGAAAATCGTAGACCCAATGTTAGGGACATATTTTTTGGAATGTTCCCAACTATGGCCTTTTGTATCAATAACGTAGTAAAAAGGTTGTTATTGGTAAAATTTTAATTGTAAATGCATGAGTTTGCTGTTGTTTGTTTTCAAGTGGCTCATCTAAACACAAACCAAAGAAACAAAATCATTGTATAGTGAATTATAATGTTTTCATTATTGAATGGCTGATAAATCATATATGAACATTACTTAAGTGTTTCGAAGCAGTTTACTTTAGTTTGTTTTGTGAAATTGTGTGCTAAGTAAAACGAATACAGCTTGCAATGTCTTAATTCATAAAATTAGAGAAAAAAACGTACAAAGACTGCGTTTATCAATAAATCCATCGAATGGGACGAAGTTGCATCCATGAATAGACCCAATTTGGTGCCTATAGACCGACATTAAATCCATTTCCCTCGAAAGTTTCTGGCTTTGTAAAAAGAGTTGAGTAACTTTTCGTGATAAATATTACCAAATGCCTTATCAAACATATCTTTGCAAGTATATAACTAGTTGAATCTCACTTTCAGCTTAAACACTTTATGAGTAATAATAAAAAATGTAATGGATCATTGCATAATAGGCTGAGTCAAGAGACACATACCCTACATTTCTTTATTCTATTACGTACATTACATACATACATTTAATAACAAAGGTAATGGCGGAATACAAGGTGCCAGATGAAGTGTATGCTGGATGAGAGATTCGTGGTTGACTGGCTCAAGTCATGGATGATAATTGTGCCTTCCTTGATGGAAATCATCAGATCGAGATCAGCGCAGGTCTAATTATCTTTGACAGTATACAGTGAGTTTGCTAACCCTATTTTTAACAAACCACCAGACGGAATTCCTAATGTGTATTGCTTACTGTTATTTTCCTGTAATAAGAGCGTAAAGTTGGAAGGAAATTCTCTATCCTTTGCGTAGATTTACACACGTAGATTTGCGTACAGTTTGATCTTGCCATTAGGAGGAACTGTTCGCCATGGCAAGTTCTGCACTGGTGGTGGCTTCCCATCACATCACATCACATATCGTTTGATTGATTTTAATTCATAGATGATTTGAACATTACTTATTGTTTTTTTTTGCCAATTTGTCTTTAACTCCCTCTCAATAAATCTTCCCTTTCCTTATTTGGTAGCTATTAGGTGAGCAAAATCAAAAACGGATTGCTGTTATAAAATCTGCATCGAGCAGCAAATAGTGACCATGGCAACAGTAAATTAAAAAGTATAAATTTTTTAATAGAATTAACAAACTTTTTCAGGATACCTCAATCCAAGATTTGGGTGAAATACTGCTATCGCTGAAAACGAAAGAAAGTGTGCTTATGCGCAAACCACAGAACTCTATACTTTAACACTTAACAACATTTCTTGCATTTCAGGATCAACCGAATGGAGATCATATATAATAGATACGAGTGATTGCAGTATTTTTTATTAACATAAATATATACACTATAATATAAATATTTCATGGGAATGGGAGGTTTTATGCACTTTGGATGGGGAGAGTGGGAATGCAAACTCCCCATTGCTAACAGTTTGTGAATTGAGGGCGGGCTCTTCTCCCCGCCCATTGGGGCATCCTCATGTTAGATAGCTTGCTCTTTTGACCAATTGTTCAATCTTTTTGTTGGAAGGAGATTCTTTATTATATATTCCTGTGGATACGTATAAGTGATGTTGCCTATCGATCCACCCAACTCCTTTTTGGCCCTTCATACTATGGCATGATTAGGATAATCAGTGGTTGTTAAAGCTTGATCAAGTCTAACAGAGAGGAGAGCCCATTGCTGTCGAACTTAGTATCCGTGCTACAATGGGTGATAGTACATAAGATACACCATACATCATACATAGCTCGAATCACACGACCCTTGTAGATGTTGGAAGCGTCGTCCGCAAACATTGACAAAATACCACCACCCGGTAGGGGAGGAACACCTGACGTGAAGATGTTCAGTAGGATAAGGCCTAACAGTGATGTCCATATCCTCAGTGTGGTAAAGAGAGATTTATTTTTTTCCACACACTCTTCCTACCTCCACGAGAGCTTTTCTCTCGTGTTAATATTCACCACCGTGTTTGCATACGGGTAGCGCATGTGAGTGTAAAAAAAATGGTTTCGATTCACACAACACTCGATCGCTCTAGAGTGAGAAAAAGAGCTCTCAAATTCACAGAAGCGAATGCAGATAAATTCCCTGGCGCGTGCGCTCCAGTGAGCTCACTGGAGTTAGCTCTTCTGCTGCTATACAGCAGTGATAGCAAATTCGCTTTGACGCTACAAAACAAAGAAAGAAAGAAGAATGTTTATTCCCGCTTCCTTTATACGAACATTTTCTACAACTCCGACGACGTTTTCCCTTTAAATCGACCAGCGAATCACAGGAAGAGCACTGGCGCGTTCTCGTACAAGTGTACGCGGCAGTGATCGCAGGCCAGAGCACTTAGGCGAAGACAGATGAGAGCACGTGAGAGCGTTTAAAAGAGAGAGTGATTCACTCACTCCAAGCCATCCCATCACAGGCGCACACTTTCACTCTGTCTATTTACCACCGAATAAAAGAGCACTTTGCATTATCTGCGGTGAGTTATGGTTGTATCCTCTGTAAAGGTACAAATCTCACGCGCCGGTGTAACATTAGTGCGAAATGCCATCTCTGAGGCTAACCTGGGGAACAGCAGCATCAACGTTAAACGTTTCAGAATGGGAATTGTTCAGAAACACCCTGAATGGTTTGTCCAATAGATAGTTATTGATGATCTTAACAAGATGCTTCGGGGAAGTTGTATCGATCCAGCTTAAACACCAGACCATCATGCCAGACATTGTCGAACTCCTTTTCGACGTCCAACAATGCCATGGCAGATGTCTTTCCAACGGATCTGTTCCGTTTGATGAAGATGTTATTCTGGTTTGCAAAATCCAGTAAATGGCTGAGGATCAGCTTTTCGAGCGCCTTCGAAATGGAGGACAAAAGGCTGATGGGGCGATAGCCTTTAGTGCTGGTAGGATTCTTGGCCTGGTAGGCCAGGCTTTCGAATAGTGATAACTTTGGCTATTTACCAGCTAGATGGAGAGTAGCTAAGCTCCCAACATCTACTAAAAACCGCTGCAAGGTGACGGAAGAAATCAACACTCAAGTTTTTCAACTCGAGGTTCATGACTCCGTCGACACCTGCGGCTTTCATGTTCTTGGTTCGCTTGATGGCAGCTATCACCTCATCAGCTGATTTACTACTATCGTCAGGGACAACTATGGGTGTTTCGGCGACTCTAGACATTGCCTCTGTTGTGCCCTGAACCGACTAACCTTCGATGTTGCAGTGGATTGTCTTCAGAGCTACAACACAGAAAGTTTGATGCACTGGCACTGGCAAAAACTCCGATTTTGGACAAGTTTAAACAATCACTACATTTATTTTCACTAGTTTAAACACACAGAAAAAAATAATTAATTTAAGAAGCGCGTAAAATTTTCCCTCGTTTAATTCCTAGCCAAAGGAGGCGTAAACAACGCAATTGGTTGTAGTCTTTGCATACAACAATGTTTGCAATCTTTCATACAACAGGCTTGATTCAAGCGTCATCTGGCTTAAATTTACATAAAATATCCCATTATTTTCTGCCAAATCTAGTATTCCCTTTATGTGCATTAGATAACGCAGAAAATGCAATGTTTCTTTTTATCTGTGTAGATCCAGAGAAGCTAATTTGCTGCGACAGAAATATGACGTCGCGGATACCGACAGTTGATGGTCTGGTGAGTCAGGTCGACACTCTGATCGGTCGTGAGCATACTCTCTTCAATGGTACTAGATCACATTCAAATTCAATTATCCTATTTTACATTGTTCCTAACACGGCAGAGCGATCTCTCATCCCCATCGGTGACCAGTGTACAATGGATGATGAACAATAGCCCAGACGTAAACAAACTGGCTGGCGGCGGTTGCTTAGACGACTATAGTAGTGGCTGGCTGCTGATCAGGGTTGTAGTCGCGTGGGGTCCCGCTTCCGAACAGCCTCCGTAACCTTAGGCTCATGTGGGCTCACAATAGATTGGCCAAGGTTTTGTGAGTTTCCAAACTGTTGACCTAGTGCGTTGGCCTTTTCAACTGGGGTGAAAAGTAGAGATGGAACCGAATTCTAGCGGACTAAGCGGTGGAATTGGTCTTGGCTTATTTTTTTAGGATTTTGGTCAACTTCCAAAAGGGTTTTGCGCAATCTGGGAGAGGGCTAATTTTTTATTCGAAATGCCAATTTCTGAGATCCATCATCCTTGAATAAGTTTAGTGAGGCGGTTCGAATTGGTCTTAAGGTGAGGTAGACCGGAACGTTGAAATTGTCTTCGGATCGAGTTGAGGATTCCGATAATGTACTTGGTCGTCCTGTCAAAGTTCAGAGAATCACTCACCTGGTTTACTGAAGAAACATGCTGTTCACGGGCCCGAGCGATTGCTTCGTCGATGCTACGCAGCTGTGGGTAGATGTCTTCGGGCGTCTCGGGGAGCGATTGAATGATGGATCCGTTGGTGTTCCGACGAGTATTTCCCCTGCCTTCATGTCTTGCGTTGAGGTCGCCTGCGATGATGAATTGCCCCCGCCGCCGAGTTAGCTTGACGATGTCTTGTCGTAAGACCGTAGCCGCTTGTTCAGGGCAGTAGCCCGCAATGATATACCTCCACACCGATTGCTTCGATTGCTTTGAGCTGAAAACTCGGCAGCAGGCGGCAGTTGATTTTGTATCGCAAAGCACTGGCAACACCCCCTCCTCTTGAATTGTTCCGATCGCGTCTGATGAGCCGAAATTCAGGAATATAAACATAAACCTCTGGCTAAAGAAGCGTTTTGGTGATAATGGCGATGTCGATTTCCTTCTCGTTGAGGAAATCGGCTAGCTCGACACTTTTAAGTATCTTGATGATGGCTTCACGGTCCTTATTTGTTGATGAAGATCGTCAGCACCACGCTGGCAGCGTTAATTTGTTGCTCCTTGGAATGACAACGGTGCAGTTGTTGATGCAGGTTCTGGATGAACTGGATGAGGCGGTCTTGGGTTTGGTTGTTGATTGCTTGCGGATTGAACGGGTGGAGTCCTTCTCCAGATAGACCAAGCACAACTTGTCCCGATAGTTTTCGGATCCCTTGCGCCCGAAGGGAAACACTTTGATCGGTTTTAATTTCAGTGATTTAATCTCGGAAATTATTTCCTCCGTGTCGTAATCCGGGAGACCCCGAATAACCACCTTCAGCGGCTTGCTGCCGGAGCATCGTGAGTGAAGAACTCCAATTTTTCCGTTGCCAGGAAATTTCCTACGGCTCGTAAATCTTCCTCCGTAGAGCACATTTCGTGCCCATGCAACAGCTTAAAAAGCGGGTGGATTTGAGCCGCTGCAAGCTTATTCCGAAGCACCGCAACATCCTTCGAGGTGGTGAAAAGTGGGGGAATTTTCTCTTTCTTCGGCACGTGTTGTACCGGCAACGCAGCGAATTTATTGTTTGCCAGTAATCTGGCATTGAGGTCCGACGGTCCGCCTAAGGCATCATTGGTTCGCAGTCGCTTAATTAATAAGAAAATTTCCGAAGGTGTACCCGTTTTATATCGTTCACTGCAGCATATGAGTCCTCCCTTGCTCACATTTGAAATCTGTGATAGGAAAGTACTGTGCCAAAATTACAAGACATCCTCTTTTATTTTGGTTATTTTCAATAGTTTAAAATAGTTAATGGACAATGTTTGATTGTTGAATCGATCCGCGGGAAAATTTCCAACCGATTGATGTGGACATCTTGAAAATTCTATTGTATATACCGACCTGAAATCTGCTTTTGATCGTGTTGATCATGAGATTTTGCTCAAACGACTGGATAGATTAGGTATCGCATCATCATTGACCAGCTGGTTCAGATCATATCTAGCAGATCGGAAACTGACGTTAAGATTGGAAGCAAATCCTCTGAACCGTTTACTAATTTATCAGGTGTGCCACAAGGAAGCAACCTGGGGCCTCTACTGTTTAACATTTTCATCAATGAACTCTCTTCAGTGCTGCCACTAGCTTGCCGATTATTTTATGCTGACGACGTAAAAATTTATATGGTTGCATGTACAGTGGTTTAAGACTGCCTTACACTACAACATTATGTGAACTGTTTTGCTGAATGGTGTTCTAGAAACATGCTTACACTAGCATTCACAAGTGCAACGTCATCTCGTTCCACAGAAAACATGAGCCTATTGTTTTTGATTACATCATCGATCGGTCAGCCTTTAGAACATGCTCTGTCAAGTACGGGATTTGGGAGTTATCCTTGACCCAGCTCTTACCTGTCGATCACACTATGACGATATTATCTCCAGATCAAACCGACAGCTGATCTCATCTTCAAAATAGCAAATGAATTTCGTGACCCCCATGCTTTCGATCCCTTTATTGTGCTCTTGTGCGGTCGATCCTGAATCCAATGCTGTGGTTTGGTGTCCTTATCAATCGATCTGGATTGCTAGGATTGAATCAATCCAACGGAAATTGTCAGGCGTGCTCTGCGGGATCTCCCATGGCAAAATCCGCTCAATTTACCGCACTACGAGGACCGATGCAGATTGCTAGGCATAGAAACCTTGGAAAAAGGAGAAGTACTGCGCAATCTGTTTTTGTAGCCAAGATTCTTTTGGCGATATGGACTCACCGAGGATCCTTGAGCAGCTGAATATATACGCCCCAGAACGAATACTTCGCCAACGTGATTTCTTGATGCTTGAATCTCGCAATGCTTTGTATGGTCAGCACGATCCCATCCGCTTTGATGTCAGCTACGTTCCAACCAGGTGTACTTGCTGTTCGACTTCAATGCATCTGTTGAAACATTTAAGCGAAGACTTTCGGAATTTTTGGCGGATGTTCGACGAGGACTTGACGAGACCTGACTTATGTGCTGAGGATAATTACTTTTATTACTAGACCACGAATTAGAATTTTCATGTTATTAATTTATTTTGTGTTATGTATACTTTTAAGAAGTTTTGTGTTCTCCATGTATATGTAATAAGAAGATATGGGGTTTTTGCGCCTTGCTCACAGGCTTTTCCCCTTCAATATTTAATATTCATTAAGACGGATAGTCAGATGAAGTATAATAATAATAAATAAATAAATAAATAAAAATAAATAAACATAGTGGCAAAAAAGTTTCTTTTCACTTAATAGATTATTAATTTAATAGAAATTAATTTAACAACGGTCTAGGCACGTCCACCACTGATTGCACCAATTTTCCTTCAACACCTTCAGTCATAGCCAACGATCTATTTGTTGACGTAATCGGTTCAATAGGGACGATGTGTTAGTAACAGCTTTCTAAAGAAACGATAACTTTCTCAACAAAAATTTTAATTGGCTCTCAATCAACTACTAGCCCCTACTAGTATAGTGAACTGTTTAATTTTGAAACCTATTTTAATACGTTCAAGCACAATATCTAATGATTAAGTAATTCCTAACCATATTTTAAAATAATCAATGTGCTCTAAGATGGCTTTATTGATCATTTTTACGGATGCTCCCTTTTCCGTAATACCTACCCTAGAAATTCCTTGCCTTCAATAACCTCCACATGTCAAATTTAGCGCCATTTTCTTGATTAGTTCTCGAGTTATGCAAAAATATGTGCTATATTTGTAAGGGAGACCACCCCCTCCTCCCCTTTCAAAAGATGAGTGGGGCTTTGAACCACCAAAGACACATTTTTTGTTTTCAGAAAAGTTGTGTTTTATTTGTCTGAGAGCCCCCTCATTCCACAGGGAGAGGAGTCTCGGACAACCATAAAAACATTTCTTGCCTTCAGAAACCGCTACTTGCCAAATTTGGTTAAATTTGCTTGATTATTTCCCGAGTTATGCAGAAATTTGTGTTTTATTTGTATAGGAGCCCTCCCTTACAGAAGGGGAAGAGGTCTCGAACCGTTATAGAAACATTTTTTGTTTTCATAAGCCACCACATGCCAACTTTGACTCCATTTGCTTGATTATTTCTCGAGTTATGAAGAAATTGATGTTTCATTTGTTTGAGAGCCCTCCCTTCCAGAGAAGAGAGGGATCTCAAACTTCCAAAAAAATATTTCTTGCCATCATAAACCTCCATATGCCAAATTTGATTCCATTTGCTTGATTATTTCTCGAGTTATGCAAAAAATGTGTTTTATTTGTATGGGAGCCCCTTCCAGAAGGGGGAAGGGTCTCAAACTACCAGTGAAACATTGCCTGCCTCTATAAACCCTCCACATGCCAAATTTGGTTCCGTTTGCTTGATTATTTCTCGAGATATGAATAAATTGGTGTTTTATTTGTATAGGAGCCCTCCTTCCAGAAGGGGAGGGGTCTCAAACTACCAACTCTCTTGCTTTCATAAATCTCCAAATGCCAAATTTGATTCCATTTGCTTGATTATTTCTTGAGTTATGCAGAAATTTCTGTTTCATTTATATGGGAGCTTCCCCTTCCAGCAGGGGGAGGGGTCTCGAACCATCTTTGAAACATTTCCTGCCTTTGTTTACCTCCGCATGCCAAATTTGGTTCCTTTTGCTTGATTAGCTCTCGAATTATACAAAAATTTCTGTTTCATTTGTATGGGAGCCCACCCTTCCAGAGGGGAGAGGGGTCTTGGACCATCTTACGAACCTTCCCCTGCCCCAAAAACTTCTGCATGCAAATTTTCAAGCCAATCGGTTTGGTAGTTTTCAATTCTATAAGGGTCAAACAGACAGACAGAAGTTCATTTTTATATATAAAAGATTTATTTATTTTTTTTACTAATTCACTTTATCACTTTTCAAAAATCAAAAACAAAACGTTACTATTTTTAAAAAACTGAAAAAACTTGAGGAGCTTTTAGTAGAACACGAATCTAATTTTACTAAGGCGAGCAAATACCTTTTAGTTCTACTAGTTTGCTTATCTTTTAACAGATATGCCTATTTCGTCTGCGACTTACAGACTTCTTCAGTGTTTTGCACTCGACTGACTTTTTTTTAGTTTATTTATTTAATTAATTAATTAATTATTTATTTATTTATTTATTTTTTTATTTATTTATTTATTTATTTATTTACTTGTTTATTTATTTATTTTATTTATTTATTATGACCATTTGACCTGATATGCGATTTTTTACCATTGTT
Source organism: Aedes japonicus (assembly GCA_034211315.2). Classification (NCBI taxonomy): domain Eukaryota; kingdom Metazoa; phylum Arthropoda; class Insecta; order Diptera; family Culicidae; genus Aedes; species Aedes japonicus. The sequence continues at coordinate 28,345 of JASCZW010009669.1, read as the reverse complement.
ACCAAGCGGGGGTATAGCGATCGCTCGAAAAACCGACTTTCGGACTGATGCCATTCGACTCAGCTCGACGAGATAGGAAAATGTCTGTGTGTGTATGTGTGTGTGTGTAAGTTCTGAGTGATATGGAGTGAGGGGTCAACTTTGACCTAAACAAAGCAAAAGCTATCATGCGGTACATAAAATGACACAAGAATTCAAAAACCATATCAACAGAGGCCAGAAATAGTATCTAGGACTATATTGGCCACTTCTGAATACGTTCCAGGTAATCCCGGAGAACATACCGGGGGCCAAAACGGGACTTGAGCGTTTCTCGAAAACAGCTGGACCAATTTGGATACTTCCAACGCCAATCGATAGGGATTCTGGTCCCATTTCATCCTATCGCATACGTTATTGATCAGATAACCGGTTCCAAAGATATGGCTGGAACAAATCTGGGGCTATATGGGCCATTGGATCCATTGCAGCATGCCGCACGATAAGTTTGGTTCCTTCTGATAACAGAATTCGATAATAAGAGCATGGTGGTTATATAGAGTGTCTAGAAACACATTGGTCACTTCCGGATATGGTCAGGATAAGAACGGTCAGATCGCACCATAGGTGGAAAAAACCAGGTTTTCAAGTTAAATATTACCAAAAGAGATCTAATTATCTTCTCATCATTTCTCCTGAAGATGTCGGGAAGCTATCTTCAAAACATGTAACACTGTACGCATTCGTAAAAATCAAATACAAACAATTCTGATACATCTTGAGCATATAATTCCCCACCCAGACCACGCACAACAAATCAATATTATTTTTCATTTGTCTCCCCACCTGCGCGCATTTCGGATGAGCGGCACAGCTACATACAAACAAACACATTTTTCGTGCACCCAATGCAAAAAAGTCTGTGGTCATAATTTTTCCCCGAACATATTAATTCTGCGATGTTTGCGAAAAGTGCCTAAAAGGCATTTTTTGACTTTCTTGATGCTTGTTTTCGTTATAATATGTGATTTAATTCTAGTTTTAGTCAAATTCGGTTCAAACTTAATTTAAATTTAATTCAAACTCAATTTAAATTCAATAAAAAAAATAATTTTATTCAAATCGAAATAAAACTTCCCACATGAAAATCATATATCCTCATAAATTTGGTCGGTAATGTATGTTTTATTGTTAATTGAAAAAATGTAAAAATGTTCATTGCATATACGTTGCAATTATGTAACAATTTTGAATGCTTTTCAGAGCATTTCACTTGGTGCAGATTTTCAATTGCAAATCTGTTGCAAATGGCGACATTTCAACTTGTAACATCAATGCATCAATTTATCAACATATTTGAAACTTTATGTTCATCATGTTCCTATTATGCAAATTTCAAGTTATAAATGCATGCTCCATGTATGGTTCACTGGTATCTATACAATTGGATAACAAAAAACATAATTGAAACGTTAAAAATACTTGACAGGTTTTGAGTTAAAGAGTACTGCAAACATATTTCTTTCAGTTCATTTATGTTTACTAAAATAGGCCAAAATGAAGCAGTTGAGCTTTTGTAAGCTGGAAGTCCATCAATGTTGACGTTGAGAGATATGGTTGTGATGTTTTTAATGTTCGTTACAGCTTCAGATAAAATCCGTTTCAGGCCATAATGCCAGTATGCGCCTCCTAAACGTTCATCATGTGAAACCGTTGTAGCTCGCGGTGTTTTCACTAAAGTTCTTGCATCTTTAGGTAACGTATTATCAGTGAAGTGGCATTTCAAAATGGTTAAAAGTGAGTTGATAGCTGTATGTTTGATTTGGAAATTGATAGCTCAGGCCCTCAATTCATTGCTCAAATCCGAAGGGTCTGTAACTTTGGTTTTATGGATTCATCATCATCGTCGCTCTCTTCATCATGATGGCAATTATTGTCACTGTTCTCTTTTGAGTCGTTGGCATCGTCTTCATTATTGTTGTAACTTTCTCCGTTATTGCTGATCATTGGATTGAATTGCTGGTTCCGTTGAAAAATCTACTTCTGGCTCTGTTCTCATCCGTAATTTCACTTATTTTGCTGCATGATGATGCATTGGTTAGCAACATGCGCCTTTTTTGCTTTCGAAAACTTCCATTTCTCTTTATTTTCTTCCACAACTTCCTTTCTGCTTCCCCTATTTCACTGTTTTCCATTTTTTTGTGAGAAAAAACTATCTTTTAAGCTCTTCAACAGATCCGTTGCACCCTTGTCTTGGTTATAATTTACAACTTATTGTCATTTGTTATTAAACTGGAGCATAAAGTTGCATAACTGAACTTTATTTTAAAAAATCACATATTGCAACATAATTGCGACATACTGATGAGTTGCATAAGCTGTTGCTAGATGGTTACAAAATAAAATAATATCATTGCTGCAACTTCATGTTTCTCTTAGTTTCAAGAAGGGTTTTGAAAACTTCAAGGTTATGAGTGCATTATTGGAACAGAAATGCAACTATTCAAGCCAGTTGCAGTTCTGTTCCAAAATACAACATGGAATTATCATACTTATTTGGAATATAACAGCAACTTCAGATTTTTTCTCATTTGAGGCAACTGTTTGGCAACTGTAATGAAGTTTCATGTTTTATTTGTAACAAAATACTAACTCTGATGCAACAACGAATGTTATTTGTGCTTGTTTAGAGCCTAATTTGCAACTTATATATATAAATATATTTTGAGTACATGTTTCATGTGTACTTGGGTTGTGTTTGTGATGTAAGATTTGAACTCAGGTTACCCCAAACACAATTAGTAAAAGGTTGTACGAAATTCTCAAAAAAGAAAAACATTTATGGCCTCCGTCCTTCTAATGAAGAATAACTGTGCAATTGTAGCGGAAGAGAGGGAGGGGCGGTTAAAATTTAAACTCAGTCCCTACTAGTACTTTCACTGAAACCCCAGATCTGATTCCATCTGCGCTCTGGAAAACATATCCGCATCAGACGGCGAACGAGATCACAGTGAGTCCTGCTCCATCCCGGAGGCTAGTTGTCCAAGTCTAATTTCATTACTATTATTGACTCACTCTCTTATCCTGCCCACGAGGACAGTCGCGGGATCGAACTCATCGACGACCAAGCATGTGGCAAGCATCGCATTACAAGTTACCAGAAAGACAGTTCCGTTGCCAAGTAACAAACCAAGGAGGCGAAAGAGATATAGAGAGAGGCCTCCACATCACCGACGGGCACTTTCGATCGATAATAACAAGAACAAGGAACGGAGAGAGAGGTCGAGCCAGATTTCAACACTTGGAGGCATTTCGCTCGACCCCGCCGCACACCCACCCACCCACAACCAGCGCCGGAATGGCCGGTCGGTGGATTAAACCGACTTGATCGTTTCCGATTGAACTTGGGCGCGTGCTGCTGCCGTTGTTGCTGCTGCTGCTTTATGTTGTTGTTGTTGTTTTATTATTTTTATTCGCGCACTGAACCAACGGAGTTTGCTCCACAGATGGGTGTGGGTGTTATGGGGCGGGGGTGTGAGGGGTGAAGGGGCTGGTTGGTGGTTTAAAGAATCTTGGTAGGCGAGGGAGTTGGTTGGTCTGTTGGGATATGAAAAATGGCTTGACTTTGAGGGAGGGAAGCAGTTGGTAGTTGAGGTTGCGATTGAACGAGTGGTTGGATTAGCGGTTTGGTCGAGAATGAGAGCAGTTTTGCTTCCTTCGATTAAATGGATTTCGATAGTGATGATTTTGTTATTTTAGGATTTCAAACTACCTAATTATCCAGCTACAGTTGAACTAAGAACGAAACTGCCTCCTCCCCTCACTGAAAGGCACATGCCACCCCTTCGGCAGGACAAGATTCTTGACACGAGCTGATTGCGGCTGCGCAAAAATTATACCATCACAACCCAGAGAGTAAGAGTCCAACCACTCCTTCGTCTTCCACGAACTCAGCCCCCCACCCTAGAGCACTCAATGTAATGTGCAAATGATCGAGCTTGTTTATCGTTTGGGGGCTTCATTCATTCTCGTGATCTCCTTGCCAGACAACAACGATCGCGAGTAATGACAGCCGGGGTAGCGCAACGATTTTGCCCTCGTGCCAAACCGGACCGGCGGATCGTCAATTTGACTTCGCCATTCTGAGGGACACCCGGATCGCAAAATTGCCCCTAATTGTAGTCTTTATCAGGAGCTTGTTTGATGGTCCCCTCTCTCCGCAGTCACCCCGATCAAGGTCAATGACACTCCGGTCCGCATTAATAATTATGGAAAGGACATCTGTTACACATGTTCCAAAACAGAATCGAGAACCAAAATGGGCTCCGAAAGAAACAGATGTTTATGCCAACGGTGACGAAAAATGCAGAAGAACAGACGACCGAAAGGCGTTGGAAGTCACGACAGCGTGGCAAGTGACCATGACGACGATCGAAGGTGGCATGGGGTCGCTCTGTTAGGGAATGGAAACTGGATTAAGGTGTAGGAATAGGGCAAAGAGCGCATTTAGAAACACCCGCCGCCTGCGAGGAATGCTAGCCGGTGGAGCAATAATCAATGAACGAAACAAAATGATAATGGAAGAGCGCAACCAGGCCAGGCACAGCACTGATGATCTGATGGTGGTGCGGCTGGCGGTCGGAATGGTGTGCGAAAGAACACGAGAATCCTATACGAAAAAGGGAACAAAAAGGCGGAGAATGATTGGACGGTTTGGGGATTATCCGTATAGTACGTAACATATTGGCGAGGATTTCGAATACATTCCCACTCTCTAATTGCGCACTTTTCCTAAGCTTCTCACACATTGTAAATAACACGGTTTAGGATTACTTGCGTGACGTAAGATGTGAACGCCCCTTGAAACGGTGTTAGTAGGAGGCCATGCTTAAATAACGTTATATTTTACGGAAGAATAGAAGGATCAGGCAAAGCGCCAACCGTGAGTAATGGAAATTTAATTGTACAAAATATGAAGAAAAATACTTATGGAGATTTCATCATTGATGGATGTTCCCCAGAAGAATAATGTGATCAACAGGCACTAATACATAGCAAACGTGGTTTGAGGGAAGTGGAATGATCTACATTTGGCGTGGAATGTTCATGGGTCGTATGCATCATCTTGGGCAAATGCTCAAGAATAATAATATTGTTGAAGTTTTTCGTTGTTAAATTAGTGATGATGATGTGTATCTCTCTAGTGTCCATGGTTACGAAGCAATTGGTGATCATAATAAATTTTTTATTATAACTCATAAAGTTTTAGAGCTGTAAGCGAGATTCAACTAGTTAGACACATGCCAAGATAAGTTTGATAAGACATTTGGTAGCATGTACCACGAAAAGTTACACAACTATTTTTATAATGCCATAAAATTTCGAGGGATATGGATTTAATGTCGGTCTATAAGCACCAAATTGGGTCTATTCATGGATGCTTATTCGTCCCATTCGATATATTTATTACTAAATGAAGTCTTTGTACGGGTTTTCTTTAAAGCGTTGCTAGCTGTACTCGATTTACTTAATATAACATTTCACAAAACAAACTAAAGTGATGTTCATATATGATTCATCAGCCATTCAATAATGAAAACATTATAATTAACTATACCATGATTTTGTTTCACTGTTTATGCCATCACGGTTAGAGTTCGACTGATAGAACTTTCAAATTTTGTCTGCTGACTCATGGGTTACTATAATTGATGCTGCATGGGTAGTTTTGTCAGTGCGGCTAAGGGTAAATCCATATAAAATCGGACATTTTTGTCCATTTTTTTTAATGCAAACTCTAAAATAGGACTTTTCTGATGGATTCGATCGTTCTGCTGTGAACTTCTCTATGGACCGTGTCTGGTGTTCAATTTCAGAAACTTTTCCTGACAGTTGATCTGTTGATATCTTCTCTGTTTGCTGATCTACGTCCTTTTGTGCGCTTTCAGGAGCTTCGGTTTCCGGAAAAGTCAAATGCATCAACAGAATTCTTCACCGAACTTCATTGGATGATCATCCTCTCTTCCACACATCATGTGAATTTCTCTCTAAATTTGGCCTACTTCGGCGCCATATTTTTCAAACCCGATCTGCTGTTTTAGCCTAGGTTTTATCCGAATTACAAAATCGGTGAAATGTTCCCCCGATTTCTGCTTCACTGAACGAACTTTGTCGTTCCGATGTGGCTTGGTGTTTCGTCATGACACATTCTGGTGTCTGCTCCGCTGATGGCAAGTATCTCATTTTGCAATGGTCCGAATTGTAGGCAGTCAAAGACCATGTGCTCCGGTGTCTCTTGGACGTCGGTGCACTCCGAATCGATGCAAGTATTGCCTGAAGCAACCATTGCCAGACAGAAATTTCGTAAGGTAGAACCTTACCTCTCCGTACTTCCTCTTCATGCAGATCGACAGATCCGGTATGAGCAAATGTCTAATTGTTTGTATTACGTGTTGGTAAATTTTTCGGTCAAATAAATGTTTACTTTCCGAAAAACATTTAATTTGCCCAGGAGTGAGATTAGTGCAACCGTTTGTTACAAATTTATTATATATTTTTTAAATTTGTGCTTTTATTTTGCATACCGTCACGTTTCTAGAGTTAAGTGGGGTTGAATGAAACTTAGGGGTAGAGTTAGTATACACGCTTAGATTTTTTTTTACAGAAATCTGTTACAAACCGAGTTGTCAACAACTGAACGTTTGGTAATCCGATTTATCGGATTTCGGTGAAATTTTACAGATATCTGTCAAAAACTAACAGGAGTTCGGTAAAATTTAACTGAAATCCGTAAAATCAGATTATCGAACGTTCAGCTCTTAAAACTTCGGTAAAATTTTACAGATTTCTGTAAAAAAATCTGATTGTGTATGTTAGTAAAATGTAAACCAAAAATGAGACCCTTTACTTTATACTAAAAGTCGCCACCGACGGGAAGGTGTCGTAACCTAAGGGTTAGCTGCAAAGGATAGTTTCGACCTCTAGCCCAATCTGCCATATCCGTTATTGAGCAATTCCCTCTTGGCACGGTCATTTTGGTATCGTCCTGGACCGTGTCAATTGCCGTCAATGAGGGAGGACACCGTAGATTGATTCGATTGTTCGACATCTGCGAACGACGAACTCCACCATTCTCCATCGTCTTCAAGAACAACCAGCCAAAATTCATAGTCAATAGCAGCAGCGAACGCAAGATCAGCGGTACCGAAGAAAACCCTACAATAACCCACACCCACATGCCCAGCTGATAGAAATCACTTACCAGATCTTCCTTTTCACTATTGGGATTTTCTTTTTTTTCCCCCATCCAAGCTTTACCTGGGATACAGGGAGGTTTGCTGGCTTCGAGGTGAATTGGGCGGAATGACTTCCCTTACTAAAGGTTGAAGAAGTCGTAATCAATCTAGGCAATGATGACGATTGCTTGCTTTTTTTCTTCTTCTTACTGTCAAAAATTCTGTTTAGCCATTTTCGGTAATAAATCATGACTTACATTTTCCTGTGCACGTTCAGTGAGTAGAATTATGTTTTCTCACTTTTTAAAGAACATTTTATTTAACAGAACACTATGAATTCACTTTAATCTGGTAGTTTTTAAAAACCTGGTTCGCTACCACAATATACCAACACAAACTCGCCATTTGCTTCTCAAACTAACGCTATTACAAGGACCCATCACTTGATTTTTCCATAAATGATTCTGGTTGATTTGCACATTTTCACAGCTTTTAAAGGGATTCACCGCTGCGTGCTGGATTTTTCTTCCTAAGAAAATTCACTTTTTGTAGCTTCAAGCACTTTTATTTAGCACCTCAACAATATAAGCCATCTTTTTGACAGCACACACACTACGCTTCAAGTGAGCCAGAGAATCATCGATCATCGACAGTTGCCAGATTTACATTTTGATATTTTTAACTGATGGGTTTTGGCATGTTCAAAAACTGAGATACATCTCTACAAACCATGTTGTTTCTGATGTTTTTCGATCCTTATGATTTATTTATGGAGTTGGAAGCGAAATATTTGCTAATTTGCTATGTAACATAATCTACCATGAGCAACATTTTTGAAAGAAATAATATTCTTCCATGAGTTGGCAACAATGCTCGTCAGCTGATATGTTCGTTCCGCCCAGTTTCCTCCTATCAATTTGTAAACAATCTTTGCACAGACCAAGCGTAACTTTTTCAATAATTGAAATTAATTCCGGTGAGTAGTAATGCCGTAGAAATGGAAAACAAAACGGGCGGCGTTAGTTCGTGAAGCAACGAGGCACTTTTCACAGGAACGCTCGTTGCATATTGATTGTTGATAATACTCTATGCTCAAGGAAGTCGAGAAAATTTCCAACCCGAAAGATTTCTTCAACCGGACCTTGCATAGATTCAACATATATGCCCCCGTTTGCTGGGTGTGGTCTTGGAGCTTTACTGAGCAAGTTTGTTGCTGATAGCGAACAACTAAATATAGCATTTTGATTTACATTTTCTCACACATATGTTCAAATAGACTTACCAATACAAGGACAGTTCAATCATTGAATTCGAAAAATAATTACGAAGTCTTCAACCTTAATCACACCAAGGTGAAAGAATCAATAGATGGAGGAAAGGGAATAAGATCTCCTAAATACAAAAACTGGTTAATTTGGAGTGTAAATTTATTTTCTTTTTAATTTTATTTTCTAAAATTACGAGATAGAAATAGGGAAGGGAAAATTACCGGTATGTTTTTATTTTATTTTTATTTTATTTATTTACGACTCTTTACACCTGGGTGCATTCGTGTCGGATCGGTATGTTTCTATGATTGGCGCCTGTTTCACAAGCGATGGACTGTGGGGTGAACCTCTCTCCTTTCGGCGAGAATCCTCCGCCGCTGCTGGATTTGCTGGATGCCTGTGGTGGAGACAGGCCGTTATCCGCAGGATGTCCGCTATACCACTACACTATTACCGATTACCGGCTGATGACAAAAAGGGCAATGTAACACTCGGGATTGGCTGAAACATTTCCTACACGAGTAATGGAAATCAACAAAAGTGTCGCTGAAACGAAAGCCGCGCACCCAACTGTTTTTAAACTATTGACCTACTAGATGCCGACTCCGTCGATGACAACTGCTTATATCAGCTGACTCCGTATGATCATGGACCCAAAAGGGAAGGACGTAGTTGTGCCGAGAAACATTTAAAAACATATGGATCACTATCGTACTAGAGAACCGGCTTCTAGTACTGGAAAAGTGCCGTGTTTACTAGATTATTTTCAATTTTGCGTAGACGTGATTTAGTGTACTAGCTGATATTATTTATTTACAAATACAACTCGAACCAAATTCAATGGAAATGCTGCCGTATGTGATAACGTTGCACAGATCAATGCGTCTTTTGATCACCGTAGCATCGACAGAAGCTCTTCTGGGGATTGGTTTTCCGGTTTTTCACACCCTACCATATGTATACCTGCAAGCTTTCCCAGCTCAAAGCGGTGCGGTAAACTAAAGTAAATTCAAAGAAATCTACGTGTTTTTCCTTTTCTAGAGAGGAAAAAGCAGTCTGATCGTTAAATTTAATTTTTTACAAAAACAAACAATTCTGAAAATTGTCTCACTTTTAGTACTTACTTTGCTAACACATTTCACAAACAAACGAAATACCCTTTATTAACGCAATAACATTCCCTTATAAAATATCAGAAAAATAATAATCCTAATAAAACTCTGTACAGCTTAAATCACAACTGAGCACCATTATTGATGTTGAAAGTCGTTTCAACGGGTTATTTTCCGTAATTATAATTCTCCACCGAAGGCAATAAAACTCAGTTTTCGGTTCTAGGAGAATATAATTTCCTGTAGAATGTAGGACGTTACAGAAAAATATTACTACTTAAAAATTGAATAGAGTTCAGTCAATTAGTCTAATGTAATTTAGCTTTGTGTAACCTTTTATTCTCTTCTTTATAAAAATTAAGCCACCAATTACACTCCTTTAATTCACGAACGTTAACAATGTAATCCTCTTCTTTCAGTTTTTTCCTTACTTCTATTTACTTATCGGGTGACACATCGTTACATGACATTTGCTTGCGTTGCAGAATCCACTCCAGCGTGTTTCGATCAAGGTACGCAACCAACGGAAGGTGCGCTCAGGCCAGTGTGGCCAACAATTGATTTCATGATAAATTAGCTCCATGCCAATATGTATGTGTATATACTTAATGCTCGCTTAATTGTGCCTCTATCTGATAATATATTGTCAGTAGTCGAAGTCGACTACTCATGTGCACTAAAATCACACAAATGCACACATGTCGCTGCTGTCGATGGTGATGGTGATGATGATATTTGGTTGCTGTTGTCACATTTTTTGCTAGTTGGAAGTTCAGCAATGGTGCTCCACTACCGGCCAGCGGTGGGGTCATTCCATGCATCATGGAACCACTGGAGTTCACTTGGCTATCACTAATTGGTGTCGAGAGAGGAACTTTTCCAGAGTTATTTCGACTGCTAACATGGCATTGGTGATGACCACTACCGGGAAAAACAGTTCCTCTAAAATTTAACATTATTAGAACTATTTTGAATCTTACACTTAGAGACAGCACGTACCTAACGGACAATTTTGGCGTGGCCTCGTTTGCACTAAGGATGAACACAGAAAACAGTGAAAACGCAACCGCTGATGACGAGTGAGTAGGGCAGATCGGGGAGGATTGCTAGCGGTAGTCCTAAGCCGATGAAGAACGGCCAGTTGGTTTCGATGTAGGTTAGAATCAACAATGTAATCTACGAATTCTTGGATTTTTTTCAAAAGGGCTAATCTAACAATGAGAGGCTCTCTCCTCTCTCACTCTCTTTCATTTATTACAGCGCCTTTATAAATCTTTTCATGGATTCTTTAGTACAGATAGAAACACAACAGTGCTGGCTACCGTACTCTTCAAATAGTTGAATGAAAAACGTAACGCTGAATGGAATATGAATGAAAGAGAAAGTAATCAAAGAGAGTCTCTCAATTGCAGATTCGCCCTCATGAAAAAAAACCCTAGAATTAATGGGCAGCAGATACACGGAAAGAAATCCATGCCCAAATCTGTGAACAGCAGTCATGAATTCGAGAACAAGCAAAAATACACCGTGAAATCAATCACGTAATCGGGAACTAGTTCACGTTTTCGGGCAAAAATCATGAAAACGTGAACTAGTTCACGGTCCGTTTTCATTTTCGTGAACGCTTTTGTTTCTGTGTACAAACTCCAAGAGTAATTATGAAGTTATGAGAGAATCCAACTATCCCTCTTTTTATATACGAATGGTTTGCACAACATTCTTCAGTAAAAGGAATCGTGGAACAAATCCTTCTGGAATCCACCACCACTGATTGTTCCGATAGTCCACAAAAAAACAACCATTGCCTTAAGGGGGGATATACAGTTAGAATGATCAAAAATTTCAATATTTTTTTCTGCATAAAAAGTTAGTAAATTTCCCGTAGAGTACGCTCTTGAAACCTTTTTTTCGAAATTCAAACTCTAAGTGTTTCGTTTCATCGTGTTTCGAAACGCTTTCTTCGCGCGCAGACGGATAATTAAAACTTTCAACGCGTTTCTCTCAAAACCGCATACTTGGAGTTTATGCCGGTGATAACTCGAATACTAATTATTCGATTAAGCTGAAACATATAGGATTTCTACATTAGAGTATAACCTTCTAGATGAATCAAAAATTGTTGTAATATTTTATTATTAAACACGAAAAAAGTGATAAAAATTGCGGAAAAATGTGGATTTTTTCAAAAAAGTTACGTCAAAAGTTCAAGTTTATTTTTTTAATTACTTTTTGAGATCATCTACTAAATGTAAATGTAATAAATGTAATTTTTTTGGGTTAGCAGGTTTCAGATCAAAACTGCGACCAGGAGAGCCGGCACAAGCAAAATACAACGACTTTTTCAACGCACTCTATCGGACGCCATTTTGTCGAAAAAAAAAATTTGTATACTACATGGATACACTTATAATTGTGAATAAGTTTCAATTGATTTGAGTAGAAACTTCACCTTGAAATTTTTTATTGAAAAATGAGTGTTTTTGCTCGTTCTAACTGTATATCCCCCCTTAAGCTGAAAGAAGAGTTAAAATTATATTTTAAATAAGCTACTTGAGCGCATTTCTTCTTTCTTTAGCTTTGTAGCTGCGTCTTTACCCACTGAGCTAAGGGAGAACCCATAAAGTTAGTTACACATTGCTTAAAATTGTTCATGCCGGCTTATAGGAACGCAAACAGCGACGCAATGCGTTTCTTAATCGCGTCAGTATGTGCGCTCTCATAAGCCACCATGTAATTTCATCGCGGCAAATTTTTCACCGCGATTATTCGCTGCCGCTGTGGGGGAAAAACGTGGCAGTCTGCCGAAACCTTAAAATGCCAGTTAAACTAAAATGCAGTCAAATATCGTTATCAAGATCGGGGTTGGCTTGTTGTGTATTGAACCAATATGAACCAATTTTTATTCGTAGCTCATATCGGATTAAGGGTTGCAATGATAATTAGCTCGGGTATCAGCTTTTGGAAATTGTTCAACTGTAGGTTCAAACACGAAAAAGGTAAAAATTAAAAGCATTCTCCTTGCGGTTCTTAATTGAAAATTGGTGGAATGATCTGTGACCAGTTTAGCTATTTGTAAAAACAAAAACCACTTATTATAAATACCCACAATTGTATTAATGTTTCTAACAGAAATCTAAACCACCTGTTGTCTAAAATGACTAAAATGGCTGACTCACTTTATACAAATGCACAGTGTTGGAATTGAACTTGTTAGCAGTGTTGCTATAATTTTACTAGTACTGCTCTGGTAATGATATTCTAGTATATAAACGGAAGAAACAAAGTACCCAAAATTAAGTTCATTTCACCCAACTCTGGAGTTCCGTGCGGGAAGCCAAATTTGAGTATATGCCATAGTACTCAAATTCTGAGTTACTGTATCCGAACTTTATGGTGGGTAAATTGAACCTAATGCAATCAAACTTGTGAAAGCCAAGAACATAAGCACTTTTTCGCACGGTTAGTTAGCAAATGTTACACAACATTTAAAATAAAGTGCCTTTTCCGTGATGCTAGAATAAAAACATAAATTTTCTTGATAATTTTATGAATTTTGTTCGTTTCTTAATTTCCGCGATTTTTTACAGTACCGGCTAGTTTAGTACCGTAACATATTTATTGTTTTTCGGTATTTATATATGATATTCGTAAAATAATAAAAGTTTGCAAACGCCTTCCATTTTTACTCAAAAATGAATTGTCAATGAAGTACTCACCCATTGAGTAATTTTTACCTAATGTGCAGAATCAAATTTACCCATCTCTCCAGTTCAACTACAGTACTCAATTTTGAGTTTAAAATTATTTAATTTTAGGTACTTTGTTTCTTCCGTGTATGGAATTTGATACACTGAAAATTTTGACCAGGTGCGTCATGCATAAATTGTCCGTCCGATGTCAGTAATTAGTCCGTGGTATGATAGTATGGGAGCCTTTCTCATCAACAGTAATCGCCCAAACGCAATGATAATGGAAACGGAACGGAAAACGGCAATTTTGACAGTTGCTGCAAATGACTTCGATATGTCCAATTAGAATCGGCTTGACTGTTTTCTTTCCGACAAGCAGGCATAAGCAGGAGGACGCCTTTTTCCGTGCATTAGTCCATAGCGCGTAACGGTCGACACAGTAAATGGAAGAATAGGGATGCCAAGGATGGGAAAGAGAAGATAATATTCGATGATGGATTTGGGCAAAAATAAGGCAAAGTTTGTATTTTTTTTGTGGGAGATTGAAAAGGCGTACGAACTTTTGGTTTTGACGAATCAATTTGATTATTATTCAAGATTTCGAAGAGATAAAAAATTTTGAAAATTCAAAATGGCGGCTACAAAATGGCGATTTCCGTAAGCCTCTGCGCGCAAAACATGGGGCGACAACTTCAAGCCTGTAGCCCCTTGTAGTGAACAAAAATCAAATCTAGTTATCATTTCTGAAAGATAATGAAATTTTCTACGGCTTGAACTAAATTTTTGATAATTTAAACTTAAACTCATTGCAAAATGATTATTTGAACTGAAAAGTTTAATTTTTCGCTACTTTTTTCATTTTAACCGTGTTCAAAAATTATAAATAATTAATTATTAGTGCCTATTTTTAGTTCAAGCCGTACAAAAAATTATAACCTTTCAAACAGTTATTTGATGCTATTATCTATCTTAGTCTAACTATCTAACTATCTTAGTCAGGTGACCGCCCTCTGCACACCTTGTCCGCGAAGCCCTTTGGGATTACCGAGTAGTAAGCCGACCCTTAGACCCAGTTTGGGGGGGTCTCTTGCTACTGAACTGTCCGGGACAAACCAACAGTTACAAGATCATTATCTGAGACGAATACACAATGGCACCCAAACGAGTATTGGAGGCACTCGATTGAACTATGCAAAATCTGCGCATTAACACAAGAGGCGCAATGATTTTGTTGGCAGGTGGTTTTTCGACAAACTCTACCTGCCATTCCACGATCAACGGCAGCGGATGAAATCAAAACTTGCCTTAAGCTTTGCTAAAGTTGACGACAAATATGCGAGTTGCATTGCCAAACGATCTGTCTGCCGAGATTTTTTCGAACCAATTGTTGGTAATTGGTAATAGCTGACGTTTCCCCCGGATTAATTTTGTTTCCACTGAATTTCTGCCATTTCACATCGGCGAAAAAGGAACTCATTACGGGCGCTTTCCCAAACATCGTTAGGAATTATGAGAACCACGATTGATGCATGTGCGATTTTGACAGCGAAAAATGAGAATGTTGAGGATTTGAATTTCGCAATTCAAAATACAATTCCTGAACAATTTCGTTCATTCAATTCAATTGATTGTGTGGATTGGTAATCCGGACGAAGCAACAGAATTCCTGAATTCACTGGATTTACTAGGATATATGATTTATGGCTGAAGATTGGCTCTGTTGTCATCATGCTCTGGAACCTGAATCCGAGAGGCAAATCATTACGTATTTAACTGAATCGAAAATATGTATGCATTTGGAACAAAATGAATTGAAAAAGTACATCAGTGCATCTCAATGCGGTCAAATAAATCAAATGCGCTCAAAAATGTGCAATTAATGCGTACTAAAAAGTGCATCAAGCGTTGAAAAATGTTCGAAAAATGCCAAAATGCACTTCTTAATAGGGTGAAGCTTGAATCGAAAATGCAGTAAGTTCAGAACAAAATAGTCAATATTAGGTCGAAAGTTACATTTGTAAACGAATGACCTCTTGCGGTATTTTCTCGGATTCAGCTAGCTTCCACAACCAAAATAGCACCAGAAACAGATAGAAGTAGGTGAGTTGCCTTACCCCATTGGTAGTAGATATAGATGTAAGCAACCTGGCATTTCCAGGAAATTTACGTTTAAGTCATTGTTTACAATTGTTCCGCGCTTTCGACCTTTTGACGATTTTGTCTAGAAGTGATCCGCCCCTCGCCTGAATCAACCGAAAATGTATAATGGAACAACCCTAATAAACATCTACCATTCAGGAACGATATTATAGATGGTGTGACCATACCGCTTACAGTTGGGATGATACCCCGAATTGGTGGTTAGGCACTTCTTATGGTAATTGTTTATGCGGGAAGATAGATCGTGAAGCAACTCAAGAATAATGTGACTCATATGGGTGAGGTAGTGCTAATTCAAAGAATTCCACCTATTTCAAACAATTCACCTTTTGAGTTCAAACGAATACAATTTCCGGTTCGCCTTGCATTCGCCATGACAATCAATAACTCACAAGGTCAATCTTTGAAAGCGTGCGGGATTATTCTCGACTGCCTCGGTTCAGATTAGGGTCCCCCACCGTATATTATCAGTATAGCTCGTGCTCGAAACGCTCATCCTCAATCCACCTAGTGAGCAGTAGCGAAAGCACCCGCACCGATCACTACTCTGACTACGATCAAGTGACGCTTAAGTTACGTCAACCCGTTAGCTCACTCGCGAAAGGGATGGTGATAGCAAGTGAAACGCCTTTGGTTATGCATTTGATTTACATTTATTATGCGATATTTTCCACACATGCTTACGTCAAACTAATCTAGCTAAACTCAAAGGGAACTAAACCTAGTTAAATTTCGATGAGATATTTTAGTTTTTGCATTTCATAAAATTTCATGGATAAAATGAAACGACAATATTTTTTCTTTTATTTTGTGCCATCTGATCAACAATATGAACCTTATAACAAGATGTAAAACATGTTTCCATTTTGCGCCTTATCTGAGAGTAACAACAAGTTGGCTAGTAAAATACTTCCTCTAAAATACATCATACTTTTTTGCTTGCTAAAATCTTTTTTTTTTTTTATGTTCATCTATTAAAAAAATGTCCCTTGTATGCGTAAAATTTGTTGGCAATTTCCGTTGTGAGTATGATTGTTTTCACGTGTATAGATATTTCTACCATTTAGAGCTTGGCCCCTCGAATATTGGTTCTATCATGTTTCTGTGTTTTTTTCTTACTCACTCACCTCCATCTCTCTGTATTACTATCTCACTAGCATTATGTTTTTTTGATTTTTGATTATTGGTTCCACAACATCAACAGTTAACATTTTCACGGAAACAACATTTTCACCGGTCTTTCGACTCGGATTTCCTTCTTTTTTTTTTATCATATGGGTTTTGCTTCTGCTTTAGACACTTAAAGTGATTATTGGGGGGATAAAACGTTCAAAATGCCTTAAAATTATTGTTTTTCGTTTGCGCGATTTCGATCTCTGAGGAGAGGGGCATGCTTGCTCACTCCTCACTTGTTGTTACACAGCGTCAGAAACTCCTCGCGGGTCTTCGGGTCGTCCCGGAAGACGCCCAACATCGTCGAGGTGACGGTCTTGCTGTTGATCTTCTGCACGCCTCGCATCACCATGCACATGTGCCTGAATTTCGGGAGAAATTGGGGTGTTATTTTCTGTTCGGTTTTGGGAATATGCCATGGATGGGTACTTACACTCCTTCAATGATGACGGCCACACCGGCCGGTTGAACGGCCTGGGTGACGGCCACGGCAATCTGCTTGGTCAAACGTTCCTGAACCTGCAGCCGGCGGGAGAAGATTTCCACAATTCTGGGCGGCGGGGGGAGAGAGAAAGAGAGAGTGTGGAGAATGTTATTGTTTGGGAGGATTTTCCTCGATTGGATTTACCTAGTGAGAACTTGGTTATTCCCATCACTGGGTTTAGATCGGTTTGAGTAGGAAAGGAGAAGGAGAGTTACTTGGATTGAACGAACAAAAGAAACGAATCTTTAGGACTGTTACTCTCCGGATTTATGAGAGTTATTAAAGCAGATCTGTCTTTTCAGGCGGGAACCCAAAATCAACAACTCACCTGGCCAGTTTGCTCAGTCCGAGAATCTTCTTGCAGGGAATGTATCCGATGGAAACCTTGCCGTAGAACGGCACCAGATGATGCTCGCACATGGAAAACATTTCGATGTCCTTCACCAGAACCATCTCGTCGTGGTCCTCATCGAAGACGGCACCGTTGAGGGCCTCTGGGGAAGAGAGCAGAAAGGAGGAAGGGAAACTTGTTTATCGAGGCCGTTTCTGTGTATGTCTGAGATAGTGGGCTTTGTAGTGGGGAGGTGGACATGAGCAAGTTAAATAACAACGGAGACAATGGTCTTGTTTGAACTGCCGGTAGAGCTTCTGCCAAGAACAGGAAGTTCAATAATTGTCGAACACACACACGTGCCTAGGCTGGTTCTTGGTGATGTGGTGTTGATGATGATGCGACATTATCACTTATATTGGACGCAGTGATTGTTTGAAGTGAATTATTCGTCCTCTTGCAGTTGGGGCGAATGAAGGAAGGTAGTTTGATGTATGTCAACATGAGGTTGGTACGACTCAATATAGACGGCTGAAACTTAATCAACGAAGGTGAGGAGGGTGGTTTCCATAGCACAATCATGTTCGCTTTCAAGTAGACTATATTTACAGGGAAGGGATGCTCGGTTCTAAGGATGATGGGGAGAGAGTGATGAGCTGATTGTGTGCACATCCTGTTTTGGTAAGTTGAGATTTGTATATCTATTTTCATCACAAGGGATGCGCTCCATAAAATTTAGGGAATTTTATTGGTTTTCAGGATAACATGGCAATAGAATTACAAAACTCTAACATGCATAACAATGGACTACATATTGGCTAAAGTTTATGGGTTTTATCAAAATGGTCGAATGGGAAAGGCAAACCAGCATGAAAAAGTTCATTAAACATTGGTAATATTCGTTAGGTTAAATTGAGAATTTAAGTACCATTAGGTGAGACGAGGGTTCACTTTGTACTTCTCCAGATTTTCATATTTTATAGCGCAAACTCCCTGAATATGGGGGAAAAATTAGATGTTATTAGGAGAAGTAATGGCTTCGGCAATGGCTCTAATTCTATTTTTTTTCCATCAAAGCACATCATTGAATGCTTTCATACGATAACTTGGTTATTCAGCTTTCATTTGATTACCTTTCAAATAAGGTTTGCATTAAAAAATGGACAAAAATTGCCGATTTTTCATGGGTTTACGCCCGCACTGACAAAACTACCCACGCAGCATCAACCCTAGTAACCCATGAGTCAGGAGACAACATTTGACAGCTCTATCAATCGAACTCTAACCGTGAAGCATAAACAGTGAAACAATTCCGTTCAGAAGTGTGCGCGTTCAAAGAACGGCTCCCCGCCGCGTCGAAAACGGACATCGTGCGGCACTTTGCGGACGCCGGATACGGCCGTTCCGGCATCTACAATATCTTGGCACAATTAGACAACAATCAGAGCATCGAAAGAAAACCGGCCGATGACCCTGAGCGACAAGAAGCTCCAAAGGATGCTGAAGAGGAAGACCGAGGGAGAAGTGGCTACATCGCTGCGTGCGCTTGGCCTGGACAGTGAAAAAGTACCTGTCGAACATGAACATACACGACGCTTCCTGTCGCGTCCACTGTTTTCGGAGCTGCAGGCAATGATGCAGCGGCAGCGGCTGAATAAGATGGTCAACTCGATTTTCCTGGTGAATCGCGAGATCTATCTCACCGTGGATGGCAACGACAGGCAGGGCACTTCGTCTTTTACTTCCCCCACGAGAGAAGTGAGCTCCGAGGTGAAGTTCATTTCACACACCATGTTCCCCAAAGAAGGTACTGCTGTGGCTGAAAATCCACGAGAAGGGGATGTCAAAGCCGCTCTTCTTTCGTTCTGGACTGGCCGTGAACGGGGAAATTTAGAGTATGAAATTCCTGCCTGAAGTTGCGTCGTTCATCAAGAAATACCATAAGGGCGAAGAATCGGTATTCTGGCCGGATCTGGTGTCGGCCCACTACTCGAAGCGATTGTTGGAGGAGATGGAGCGGCTGAATATCGATGTGGTACCCAAGTCGGCAAACCCACCCAGCGTCCCCCAGCTGCGTCCCATCGATTTTTTGGTCAACCTGAAGCGTAAGATCTACTCCAACAATTTTGTCGCGAAAACTGAGGAGGAATTGATAAATAAAACAAAGAAAGAACTAAAAAACATGCCTACACGCATGTTTTCATCCGCCATGGCGAATGTTCGGGTTAACTGCCGGAAGGTCGTTCGCAAGGGCGTAGATTTTTTTTGGCAAGTAAGCTGAAATAATTACCATTCATGGGAAATTTATCAAAAGCAATTATCTGTCTTAGCTTTTTTTTATCACCATCCGAAAAAAGTTCATTTTTTTAATGCAAACGTTACTCCATTGATTGTCCACTTTAAGATAGGCTAAGGTAGGGTAAGGTTAGGTTAAGTTTTTCTACGAGGTCTGTAAACGAGACTGGTAGGAGAAATACCATGGAAGAGAATGATGATTTAACTTATAGTCCCATGGAAGAGGAAAGTACGGGCACAGGATATGTATCTGCGAGTGATGTATCATAAAATTTACGACGGAAAAAGGAATCATCAGATGAAGAACACAAGCACAAAGGTGAGAAATCGAAACTAGAACAACAGAAATAAGTAAAACCCGTTGAAAAATTGAAAGACACAAACGACTGATGACAAACTAAAATTACATATCATGGAAACAGCCAAGATACTACATAACATCAAAATTACACAATACTCTGAACTTTCATCAACAGGTAAATTCCGATACAAAATCACCTACAATAATCCCAGACACGCCAGACAGAAACTCATAAATACAAAATCTATACCCCCAAAATGTTCGAAGAAACCATAGGAGTAGTCAGAAATATTCCACCCTCTATCACAGACAACTTTTGGATAGTCTTGAAAACCAAAAAAAAAAAAATATCAAAAGTTAAAAGAATATTCAAGATGGTAAACAAACAAATAAATATATACAGAATAAAGACAAAAGTAGAGGTTTATTTGTTTCCGCAAAAAAATTGTTGAAAAAGCTTACGTTATGGACATAAGTTAGACATCACAGGTTAGATGTTACAAATGTTCTTTGATCGATCATGAGGGAAAAGGCTGCAAATCGCCGAACGTTTCATGCTTTCACTGTAGACAACCACACACAATCTTTGACCCACAATGTAAGGAAAGATCGCGACAGGACATCGTACGAAAAACAATAGCATACAATTAACTTTGAAACTTTTGATAAATTTTTAACGATTTTTTTTCACTTCATTTGTTTGGCAAAAAATAATAACTACCAGAAAAATTGTAGTTAGTTCAAAAGAAAAAGTATTGCTGTATGTGCAGGACGAAATGATTTCGTAAGCTACACCCCAATAAATTGTTGCATGGCTCAAAACAAAGATGGCGCGCTGATGATGACTGACGCCGGATTAGTGGTCTTCAATATATTTCCAAGTGGTGAGAAACGTGGTGATAAAATAGTGGAAAGATTTTTTTGTAAATTTTTCTCCTCATTTTCAATTATATAGGTTGTAAATAAAGTAATACAGATAGTTAGCTGAGAATTTTTTAAATATTATTGATCTGCTAGTATTGGAACGCTACAAATAGTAGGGATGTAAAAAAAGAGGTGCTATTGAATACGGGGCACAAAACTTACATAACCTTTGTTGAACAGCAGGCCTGTTAAACAGGCGGAGAGTCTGGGACGAGGAATCTTTCGTCGAACTGTCGGAGTAGTGTTGGAGTACGTGGACGACGAGGAAACAGCAACGAAATGGGCAGGAGTCAACCCGAGCGTCCGACTGACACGTGCCGTTACCACCGTGTCCCGTAGCATCCGTCACCATATGTTACGTTTCCGACCAGCAATCAACCGATCGTAACTGTCGTCACCACCCCTCGTTATGGGGAAGCACTAAATCCGACCCAGTTTACATGTTCATCACCTCACAGCATCAGAAACCCTGTGCACAGGTATGATCGTTAGTGTAATAGCCATTAACTTTACCCGAACGGTATGGGAAGAGTTCCGCATGAAGACCGATTGAAGCGAGTGTGAAGATGAGGGTTAGAGGTTAGGTACTGAAAATGGAGAATAGGGTAGTAGAATTAAGATGAAGTTGAAGAATAAATCGAGCAGTTTCGTATAAAGAGATCTTTTCCGTTACATTATCCCCAAGACTTTGCATCGCGTTACGATGCGCGTTACGATTGCATCCGTTGTGGTAGTTTACCTAAAGTTTCCGTTATCGATATTCATCGGAACTCCCCATTCCTGCTTAGTTATCGGTCGTGATATTTTCATTTAAAAAGGTATCTTTTCGTGAAGCGATTAGTCGAAATCCGAGATTGGGCTGTCTCTTGCTTTCACATCCGCAACCGTGCTAGGGTTACCAGACCATTGAGTCCATGCTTTTTAATAGTCGGGCAATTCAACGGACGGGCAGTCTATCCTAGGAGAGTGGTGCTTAAGCTGCCTTGTTTGCCATACCAATTGAGTCAGGGCAGCGCACGGTTACAACTTTCGTTTGCAGAAGCTGAAAAACTTTATCCAAGACTATCACAGACAGAACAAAGACTTCAATCGCTAACAGATTTCCCCCCAATTTCACAAAACACAAAATCAAACAACCTAAACGATAAAATATCAGAAAAACTTCGAAATAATCAGTTCACAATCATCCAAAAACAAACCCAAATGGACAATAACATTACAAAAAAATAATTAAAAGAAATTGTAAATAAGCTTAAAACTGAAATCGTTCAACAACTCAACTTGAACAAAATAAACATAAATAAAATTTAAGAAATTCAGTCTAAAATCAAAGAAAATATTTCAAACACAGCAGAAATCAAAACAAAGGATCAAAATGTGTTCCTCATTAACATTAGTGAACAGTTGAAGCATATAATTGACCCGGAAATTCTACAACAACCAAAACCAAAATTAACCAAAATTAACAAAAAATGGATACAGTTCGCAATTTGAATATTCTTCTCTCAGTAGGCTTCGGATAACGCATACTCCGCTTCTGTGCTAGACAATGCCACGCTAGTTTCTTGCGGCTTGCCCAACAAATAGATGCTCCTCCTTTTTGGAAGATAAAACCGGTATTAGATTTTCGGTCCGCTTCATTAGATATCGAACCACCCGCCAGCCAGCTTCAGCCGGTTCACTTGCTCTTCTGCTGAGGATCGACATGCTTTCCGAAACGTCAGCCACACGAGTTGACAGCCACGTGAAGCAGCGCTTCCGGCTTGCTTCCCTCTCTGTTTCGGTAATATCCAACATCTGAATTGCTCGGAGAAACCCTGTGCAACTAGTCAGGCTTTGAATTTGCTGAAGTTTCCGAAATTGTCTTCTTTCTTCTTAAACACCCACTTGCTACCTATAGCTGTTCGCCCAGCGGGTAAATCGACTAGAGTCTACGATTCGGTCTACATCAGCGAGTCATATTCTTCTTGCATGGCTGCTTTCAGCAAATAACTCTCCGAACCACGAACTGCTTCTTCAAAGGACGACGGATCTCCTTCGATGACCATCGCTACATAATATCTTCATACAGCCGCGGAAGAACTCCTTTTGTCGACCTCTTCTCTCTACGCTGCGTCGTAATCATTCCAGTCGTAGAACTCACCATCAGACTCATCACAATGTTCGTCCACAAACGGCTGCTAAAGTTGCTTCCACGGTAATACTTCGCATCCGCTGACGTTTCCTTCCACGTGACCACTCCTCGTGCCCCCTCAACTCCTCCTGTTCCGAACTTCTAACTGCTGGCGTTCATCCATCATCACCAGCATTGTCGCCTTCCTCCGATTCTAATTCACGACCAATGGGCAGCTCATTAAACTGTGCATCGCGGGTTACGGTGATTCTGTCGGTTTCGGCATCTAGGAACCGCCAGTATACTTTTAGCTGCATAGCATGCTTCTCTTTGCAGCTCTTTGTTTACATATTCACCACCTCCATCGGCTCCTCTGACGACACACGGGAGTTCGCCAGCGCGGTTTTGCGTTGGGCAACGTGGGCGCTCCCGGTCGCAATTGCTACTGTCTGGCTTCCGGACCAGCAGACACACGACGGTGCATCGGCTGATGTCATCGAACAACGGTCATGCCAGATACCTGGCACCACCTGGCGGAGACATGATGACGTGGGACCACAGACATCAGCCATGGACCGGATTCAGGGATGCGGTTGGTCCTGCTCGTGGAAATATTGGGGAATGGGCGACGAGGGAGCTTACCTTCTAAATATGTCCCATGACGAAATCCGCAATCCTGCACTTGGAAACCTTCTACTATACTAAACCGCCATGTTTCAGGTGATCAAGCTCTGCAGGATCTCTGTGCCCGAATCGTCGATGTTGACACATGTTGACAGTTCTTCAGCAAGAACAGCCTCGCGAACTCCACGGTTTTCAGGAGTGCGATTCGGACTTGGCTAGGAGAGACAATGGAATTACCCTTGTACGTGGTGAATTCCGGGAAGCATCCGTTACTTGGCCGTGAGTGGTTGAAGGACATGTCGGTGGACTGGAATTGTGTGTTTCGGGGCACGGGTACGGTAAATACGCTTACTGCTACTGCTTCTCCGAGTCGTTACACTGCTCGGATAGCGTTGCTGGAGAGGTACCCGAATGTATTCGACACCTCGACTGGAAGGATTTCCAACGTTAAAGCAAACCTACCACAGAAGAAGAACGTGCGCCCGGTGTTCCTCAAGGCACGGAAGATGCCATTCAATATGCTAAAAACGGTAGAGGATGAGTTGGAGAAGCTAGTTGCAGAGGGTGTGCTCACAAATGTTAATTCCAGTAACTGGGCAGCACCGATTGTGGCTGTGAGGAAGTCGCAGATCCGGGTGAGGATTTGCGGAGACTACAAGCAGACCGTGAAGCCGAACCTCGTAGTGGACAAGGATCCACTGCCTACTGTGGACGAGCTGTTTGCTTCACTTTCTGGAGAGAAAAAGTTCAGCAAAATTGACCTCGTCCAAGCGTACCTGCAAATGGAAGCATGTCCGGAGGATCGTGAAAACCTTACGCTATCTACACACCGTGGTCTATATAGTCCGAATCGGCCTATGTGCGGTGTTGCATCGGCTCCAGCAATCTGGCAGGGACAGATGGAAGCAACACTGCAAGGAATAGAAGGAGTGAGCGTCTTCTTGGCCGATATAAAGATCACGGGTGGGAACGACGAAGGTCACTTGCGTCGACTAGAGTCGACTGGAGCAGTACTTCGGCGACTGAAGGAATCCGGAATACGGCTGAACAAGTGAAAGTGCGAGTTCTTCGCGGACAAGATTGAGTACTGTGGATATTCAAACAATAAGGATGGTACTCATAAGATCCGGAAGAAGGAGCAAGCAATCCAGGAATTGCCAATGCCGAAGAACAAGGATGAGGTTCGGTCATTCTTGAATTCGTAAATTACTACGGGCGGTTCTTTAAGAACTTGAATACGGTTCTGTATCCTCTGAACAGATGCAATTCGACAACTGACTTGTTCCACTCTCGCCAGAGTTGCCCCTGCTGCTTGCTACGGACGCTTCAGCCTATGGCGTAGGGGCCGATACTGTTCGCGTTCCAAACTCTCAATCGTGTGCAGCAGAACTACACACAGGTGGACAAAGAGGCGTCCGCCATCATATTTGATGTGAAGAAATATCCAATATATGTAAGGGCGGAAGTTCACCATGCTTACCGACAATCAAGCTATCGCGAAGATCTTTGGGGAGCACAAGGGGTCGCCGGTCATGTCTGCGATAAGGATGCAACACTTCGCTACCTACTTGCAAAGTTTCGATTGCGAAATCCGATTTCGTAAGTCTGCTGATCATGCCAATGCGGATGCCATGTCGAGGATTCCGTTGAAGGCAACCGATCCCGAGAACGAAATTGATGAATCCAATGCAGTGGAGTTGAGTCAAATCGAAAAATTACCCTTGATTACTGCTGAGTTAGGTCAAGTTACTGCAGGGGGTTAAACGGTACAAAAGCTGGCACAAGGAATCAAGCATAGACAGTTTGTGGAAGCGAAGGATCGGTTCGGAGTAGACCAGCACGAGTTCTCCCTGGAAACAGGATGCTTGCTTCGGGGAATTCGTGTGTACGTGCCTGTCGATCTCCGAAAACATATTCTGGAGTAGTACCTCATTTCGGTACAACTCGTACAAAGTCGCTGGCAAGAGGATACTGCTGGTGGCCTGGTTTGGATCTGGGCAGAGAGGTGAACTGCGCTGACTGCTAGTCGATACGCGTTGAGCCTGCGAAGATGAACCTTAATTGCTGCGAAGCTCCAAGTGCACCATTCCAAAGGGTCCATTTTTGGGTTGATTTTGCGGGCACATTCATGGATATCTTTTTCATCTACTATGCATTCAGTAAGTGGCCTGAGGTGCAGATATACAGATCGATCACGGCTGAATGCACTGTCAATATGTGTCACGAGATCTTCAGTAAGTTTGGCATTTCGTCAGTCCTGGTCAGTCATGGAGTCCAATTTACATCGGAGGTTTTCCAGCGGTCCTGGGAGATAAACGGCGTTGTTCACAAGATGGGTGCGCCGTCCCATCCGGCAACGAATGGCGAAAAATTTCGTGAGGTAGCAAGGAGGCTGAAGTGGGGACTTTGATTTTCTCACCCCTTAAGTAATCGACAGGGTAACCGGGTACCCACCAAATTCAAATGATTATAATTTTGGCAATTAATGACCGATTTTAATTCTTTTGGCATTGTTGGATTCAAAAACTCATTCGCTTCAGAAAAATTATCGGCAATGACCATTTGAATTCATCTGGTTCCAGTAAATTCGGGTTTCCGGGGCTGTGTTCCGGTACGGAGACACAATATTGGAACATCTTTTGGTTTTCCAGGAATGAATGTCAGAATCTTTGGAATAATTCATAATAGAAACTGTTCCTATTCTATTGTGGGCCATATTGTTATTTCTGGAACGGCCATTCTGTAACAGGTTCCCATGGAGCCTAGAGTGGTTATTTAGAAAGAAACCCTGGATTTTTTTTTCGTCGGTCTATTTCCTCACATGGTGACAATCACCGACGCCAGGAAGACGACTCCACCACCTGGACCCTACCTAATGACTCATGACTATGAGCCGGGACCAACGGCTTCACTTCCCTTCCGAAGGAAAACGTGAAAAAAAACCACCGATGTCGAAACCCTGGCAATATTGGTATCAAAATTCATAAAATTTATCCAGTAGGATATTTCTCAACGTTTTGTGGCCATCTGACAATTTATCCTCGGACCTGTCTTTCCGGAACAGGTTCCCGTGGGGTCTCGAGTGGCACTGTTCACCTGTTTAATTATACGCGTAGTACACCTTGAA
The DNA here is from genome assembly GCA_034211315.2 of Aedes japonicus. Classification (NCBI taxonomy): domain Eukaryota; kingdom Metazoa; phylum Arthropoda; class Insecta; order Diptera; family Culicidae; genus Aedes; species Aedes japonicus. The sequence continues at coordinate 1,530 of JASCZW010009669.1, read as the reverse complement.
GTGGCGTACAACCTAACAATGGATTCGTGCAAGATGGCGGTACGGCGCAAGAAGGGGGGGTTGGGAAACGATCAGCGATTCAGTGATCGAGGAACATACTTTGAGGGCGCAAGTCGTGACCTGAAGGAAGAACTCCAGCGGATTAACAGCTACCTCGCCAGCATGCTCATCAACCTTAACACACAATGGCGTTTCAATCCGCCCTCTACGCCACAGCTGAAAGTGGGGGTCTTAGGAACGCATGGTGAAAACTGCGCTGATATCACGGTTTACTGAGGATAAGCCGGACTATGAAACCATTGGGATATAACTGATCGAGGCCGAATCCATCGTGAATTGGGGTATCTGCCAGTAGATTTTGAGGAGTAAGAAGTGCTTAGTCAGAACTACTATCTAGTGCTGAACATCAGTGAAGTCAACCAGCTAGCTAGGAAGCCGATCGACGAATGGGCAAGTGGCACGCTGTAACTGGGACCTGCGCAATGTTCTGCCGGACAGTCGTTGGATTAAGGAGTTTCTTCCGACAATTACTACAAACCGGTTTGAGATGGTGATCTGGTGGTTGTTGTAGTAGACCGGGCCGAATTGGCTGGCTCAGAGGTCAAGTGCTACGGGTGCTTCCAGGATGGGACGTCCAAAGATACTAGTACCGAAAGGTACTGAAAAGCGCAAGAATTATTACAAGGTGCAGACTGCAAGGTGTACTTCGGACCTAGGGGTTCTACAACAGTGAACCAACTTCAAATCGCTAGTTGCATATTGATTGTTGGTATACCCGATTCTGTTATGAAGATACGCCCTTATGAAATGTGTTTTTATAAATTTTGGAAAGCAACCGATCTCCAGTTATGATATATTTTCTCAATAAGTAAACGTGTTTCCCTAGGACAGGACCTGCCAGCTCAGAGAGAGATGACCTTTTATAAATTTATGATTGCTATGATACGGGGGTCGCTCCAATGTTGCCAGATATGTTTACACAGTAATCCCATTGCAAATAAAGTAATTGAAAAACTTTCTTTTGTCGTTCGGGAAATGAAGCTGCATCAAACTAAACGTTAATTGATAAGGTTTCATTGAATTTCATTGATGCTTACGCTTCAAATTCTGCTGTGGGGTGAAAGGCTCAGTATAAGAGCTGTCACTTTTTTGAATATCAATTTTGCTGGTTGATTAGCGATCTTGGTTTTGCTGTATGCATTGCTGAAATAACAGCACAAAAAAATCAGCAAAACTTTGCTGTTTTCCAGCAATAAAAATTTGGTGTGAGTTGTCACAAACGAAAAAAGTGAAAAAGCAGTGACTACTAGCAACACCGCCAAACCAACAACAAGCTGCCTGCTTGTAACATAACTCGACGGAGGCGGTAGAGGCGGTTGTCAAAGCGACCAATCAAAAACGGTCTTTTTTGACAGGTAAATGGTCTTGTTTTTGCACTAACAGCTGGCAGGTCCTGTCCTAGGTGTTTCCTAATGTCGTTAAGAGAGACATTGTCACACGTAAGAATGGAATTTGCAAAGAAGCACGATT